>PITA01004901.1:0-117410 GCA_004023965.1 Spilogale gracilis | reverse complement strand
TAAGCCAACTGTTAAACAAAATAAAGAATCATATTGATGCAAATACACTAATCGTAGGAGATCTTAACACACCACTCTCAGCAATGGACAGATCATCTAAACAGAAAATCAGCAAAGAATCAAGAGCCTTGAATGACACATTGGACCAGCTGGATCTCATAGATATATTCAGAACATTTCACCCTAAAACAGCAGAATATTCATTCTTCTCGAGTGCACATGGAACTTTCTCCAGATTAGACCACATACTAGGTCACAAATCAGGGCTCAACCGATACCAGAAGATTGAAATTATTCCCTGCATATTCTCTGATCACAATGCCGTGAAACTGGAACTCAATCACCATAAAAAGTTCAGGAGAAAATCAAATACTTGGAAGCTAAAGATGAGCTTACTCAGGAATATGTGGCTCAACCAAGAAATCAAAGTAGAACTGAAACACTTCGTGGAAACCAATGAAAATGAAGATACATCGATCCAAAACCTATGGGATACATCAAAGGCCATCCTAAGGGGGAAATTCATAGTCATCCAAGCCTCACTCAAAAAAATTGAAAATTCCTGAATACATCAACTCTCATTACACCTTAAAGAACTAGAAAATCAAGAAAAAATTAAACCAACCCCCCACACAAGGTGGGAAATAATAAAGATTAGAGCAGAGATGAATGAATCAGAAACTAGAGATACAGTAGAATGCATCAACGAAACTAGAAGCTGGTTCTTTGAAAGAATCAATAAGATCAATAAACCATTGGCCAAACTAACCAAAAGAAAGGGAGAAGACCCAAATTAGCAAAACCATGAATTAAAGGGGAGAGATCACGACTAACACCAAGGAAATAGAAATAATCATCAAAAATTACTATCAACAATTATATGCCAATATGTTTAACAACCTAGAAGAGATGGATACATTCCTAGAAACCTATAAGCTCCCAAGACTGAAACAGGAAGACATTGACGATCTGAATAGACCTATATCTAGTAACGAGATCGAAGCAGTGATCAAAAACCTCCCCCAAAACAAGAGTCCAGGCCCAGACGAATTCCCTGGGGAATTCTACCAAACATTCAAAGAAGAAATAACACCTATTCTCCTGAAGCTCTTTCAAAAAATAGAAACGGAAGGAAAACTTCCAGACTCTTTCTATGAAGCCAGCATCACTCAAATCCCCAAACCAGAAAAAGACCCAATTAAAAAGGAGAACTTCAGATCAATATCGCTGATGAATACGAATGCCAAGATTCTCAACAAGATCCTTGCTAACAGAATCCAACAATACATTAAAAAAATTATCCACCATGACCAGGTGGGTTTGATCCCAGGGAGGCAGGTGTGGTTTAATACTCGCAAAACAATCAACGTGATAGAACAAATCAATAAGAGAAGAGAGAAAAAACACATGGTACTCTCAATTGATGCAGAAAAGGCATTTGACAAAATACAACATCTGTTCCTGATCGAGACTCTTCAAAGTATAGGGATAGAGGGAACATTTCTCAACCTCATAAAATCTATCTACAAAAAACCCACAGCGAATATCATCCTCAATGGGGAAAAACTGACAGCCTTTCCTATGAGATCAGGAACAAGGCAAGGATGCCCACTCTCACCACTAGTATTCAACATAGTGTAGAGGTCCTAGCAACAGCAACCAGACAACAGAAAGAAATAAAAGGTATCCAGCTTGACAAAGAGGAAGTCAAACTCTCTCTCTTTGGAGATGACATGATACTCTATGTGGAAAACCCAAAAGACTCTACCCCCAAACTACTAGAACTCATTCAACAATTTGGTAATGTGGTAGGATACAAAATCAATGCACAGAAATCAGTTGCATTCTTATACACTAACAATGAAAAAATACAAAGGGAAATCAGAGAATTGATTCCATTTACTATAGCACCAAAAACTATAAGATACTTAGGAATAAACCTAACCAAAGTAGTCAAGGATCTGTACTCGAGGAACTACAGAACACTCATGAAAGAAATTGAAGAAAACACAAAAAGATGGAAGAGCATTCCATGCTCATGGATCGGAAGAATAAACATTGTCAAAATGTCTATACTGCCCAGAGCAATCTACACTTTCAATGCCATTCCGATCAAAATTCCACCAACATTCTTCAAAACGTTGGAACAAACAATCCTAAAATGTATATGGAACCAAAAAAGACCCTGAATCGCTAAGGAATTGCTGAAGAAGAAAAGCAAAGCTGGGGGCATCTCATTACCTGACTTCAGGCTTTATTACAAAGCTGTGATTACCAAGACAGCATGGTACTGGCACAAAAACAGACAAATAGACCAATGGAACAGAGTGGAGAGCCCACATATGGACCCACAAATCTGTGGTCAAATCATCTTTGACAAAGCAGGAAAAAATATCCAGTGGAAAAAGGACAGTCTCTTCAATAAATGGTGCTGGGAAAATTGGACAGTATGTATAGAAGAATGAAACTAGACCATTCTCTTACACCACACACAAAGGCAAACTTGAAATGGATGAAAGACTTCAACGTGAGGCAGGAATCCATCAAAATCCTGGAAGAGAACATAGGTAGTAACCTCTTTGACATCGGCCACAGCAACTTCTTTCAAGACACGTCTCCAAAGGCAAAGGAGACAAAAGCGAAAATGAACTTCTGGGACTTCATCAAATTAAAAAGTTTCTGTACAGCAAAGGAAACAGTCAACAAAACAAAGAGGCAACCCACAGAATGGGAGAAGATATTTGCAAATGGCACTACAGACAAAGGGCTGGTATCCAAGATCTATAAAGAACTACTCAAACTCAACACCCAAAAAGAAGATGAACACATCAAAAAATGGGCAAGAGACATGAAGAGGCACTTCTCCATAGAAGATATACAAATGGCTAATAGACATATGAAAAAATGTTCAGCGTCACTAGCTATCAGGGAAATTCAAATCAAAACCACTCTAAGATACCACCTTACACCAGTCAGAATGGCCAAAATTAACAAGACTGAAAACAAGTGTTGGAGAGGCTGCGGAGAAAGGGGAACCCTCTTACACTGTTGGTGGGAATGTAAACTGGTGCAGCCGCTTTGGAAAACAGTGTGGAGATTCCTTAAAAAATTAAAGATAGAGCTACCCTATGACCCTGCAATTTCACTACTGGGCATTTACCCCAAAGATATGGATGTAGTGAAAAGAAGGGCCATATGCAGCCCAATGTTCATCGCAGCAATGGCCACAATCGCCAAACTGTGGAAAGAGCCAAGGTGCCCATCAACAGATGAATGGATAAAGAAGATGTGGTACGTATACACAATGGAATACTATGCCTCCATCAGAAAGGATGAATATCCAACTTTTGTAGCAACATGGACTGGACTGGAAGAGATTATGCTGAGTGAAATAAGCCAAGAAGAGAAAGTCAAGTGTCTCATGGTTTCACTTACTTGCGGTGCATGAGGGGTAAACTGGAGGACAGTGGGAGAAGGAAAGTAAATGGGTACTAGGGTAATCTAGGGAGGGTAATGAAACAACAGAGACTTTGGACACAGAAACAAACTGAGGGACTTGGAGGGAGGGGGGTGGAGGGATGGGAGAGCCTGGTGGTAGGTACTGGGGACACCTAAAGCATGGAGCACTGGGTGTGGGGAATAGGGAATTAATCTTGGAACACTGGAAAAAAATTTAGTAACAATAAAAAAAATCTGTATGCAACCAGGAAAGACATTGAACAGCTGATGCAATGTTGAGAAGAAAAACAAAGCTAGAGGAGTCACAATTCCAGATTGCAAGTTATAATACAAAGCTTTATGTCTCGTAACAGTATGATCCTGGCACAGAAATACATGCAGCAACCAAGAGAACAGAATAGCGGCTTAGACACAAACCCATAATGATGTAGCCAAATAATCTTCCACCCAGCAGGCAAGACTATTGAAAAAGAATAAGACAGTCTCTGCAACAAATGATGTTGGAGAAAATTGACAGCCACACCCATAAGAATTAAATTACTGTTTCCTGACAACATACAGTTCAATAAACTCAAACCTATTTCAAAACCTCAATGGAAGACATGAATGCCTAAAAATCCTACAAAGAAGAAGACAGTAACTTCTTGTCATGGACCAAAGCCACATTTTCCTAGACTGTCTCCTGAGGCAAAGGTAATGAAAGTAAAAATATACTGCGACTGTATCAAAATAAGAAGATTTAACACAGCCCAACTATGAAGATGTCATAATAACAGCACAACTTACTGAAAGGGAGAAGATATTTGCAAATATCCTATGCAATAAAGGGGTCATGTACAAAATATATAGAATGCGTACAACTCAACACCCATTCAACAAATACTCCAGGTAAATCATAATCAGAAGATATGAACACACATGTTTCCAAAGAAGAAAGACAGATGCACAATGGTCCCATGAAAAGATGTTCACCATCACCTTGGATGGTTTCCTGGTGTCAACCTCAGGAAAAAGCAAAACAAATGTATAATGAGCTACTACCACATACTGTCAGAATGAATTCCATCAACAGCACAAGGAACAACAGGTGTCTGGAGAATGTGCAAAATGGGAACCCTCATGCACTGTTGGTGGAAAAGGAACCTGGTGCAGACACTCTGGAAAACAATGGGGAGGTTCCTCAAGACGTTAAAAATAGAGCTACCCTAGGATACAGCCATCACACTACTGGGTATTGACACAAAGAATAGGAAACCAGGGCCCCTGGGTGGCTCAGTGGGTTAAAGCCTCTGCTTTCGGCTCTAGTCATGATCTCAGGTTCCCGGGATTGAGGCTCACACTGGGCTCTCTGCTCATCAGGGAGTCCCCCTTCTCTTCTCTCTCTACCTGCCTCTTTGCCTACTTGTGATCTCTCTCTCGCTCTATCAAATAAGTAAATAAAATCTATTTTTAAAAAGAATAGGAAAACAATACCTCAGCAGGATACATGTACCCCTATGTTTCTTACAGCATTATTTACAAGATCAGAATACAGAAGCAACCCATGTGTTGGTTGAGAAAGAGATTAATGAGGTAACGGATGTGTACAAACACACACGCACGTACACACACACACACACACACACACACACACACACACACACACACACCGTGGGTTATTACTCAGCCATAAAAAGAATGAAATCTTCCTTCTTCAGTGACATGGATGGATCTAGGGAATATTATCCTAAGTGAAATCAGTCAGTCAGTGAAAGACAATACCTTATGCTGCCACTCTTAGGTCGAACTGAAGAAACAACCATACATAAATAAAGGAGAAAAAAGAGACAAACCAAAATACAAATTCTTAACAAGAGAGAAAAAATGATGGATACCATAGGAGGGGTGGATGAAAGGATGAGTGAAATGGATGAAGGGGACAGAGATTCCACTTCTCTTGAAGAGCACTGAGTAACAGAGAGAATTACACTGAATCACGCTATTGTACACCTGAAACCAATACAACACTGTATGTTAACTGGGCTGGAATGAAAATGAACAATAACAAAGATTTCTCTTTCAGTAACCTATTGAAAAGACCTTTGGTACCCAATGTTCATAAGTCCTACTTGGGTGTATTTCCTCGACAATAACTATTCATGGTCTGCATCAAATTCAAATTTAACTAGTTGTTATAGTTTACCTCTACATCCTAGCTCAAAAGAACCATGATTTCTTTCTGTCTGAGCTCAGCACCTGTGCATTGAGGAACATAAATAGAGACAGATGCCACTTCACAGTCCAGAAAGCTACTATTGTTTTTTTTTTTAGCGTGGAATAGTCACAGAGTGTGGGAGAGGTTTTCCGAGCAGGTTTGTTCTTTCTAATGGATCAGTAATTCAGTGACAATTCCCTGGATCCCTAAGGCTGATGAGTTTCCTGTGGATGGACTTCCTTGGAACCACATCCAAGGAATACAGGAAGGAGGATGGGCTCAGTGTGGGACAGGAAGAAGTCGAAGTACAGCTAATGACAGATGCTTCACCGATGGAGCCCCACAGGCACCCCCGCTTCATGTGTTTCTATATCCTGAAGACAAACATTCACAAGAGAAACTACGAGAGCAAGGCCATTTGCAATTGCATGGAGGAAAAATTCCTAGGAATAACAGTAACCAAGAATGAGAAAGATTTTTTACACTGAACACATGGTGGAAAAGAAAGGAAGAACATGTATGTGTTTGCAGTTGTATGTATGAGTCAGAGAAATAGAAGATGCCACAAACAAATGGAAGCACAGCCATGCTCACTGACTGGAAGAGTTAATAATGTTAACATGTCCATCGTACCAACAGCTATCTACAGATGTGATGGCATCCTTAACTGAATCCCAATGACATTATTCAAAGAATAGATGACAGTCCTGGAATTCATGTGGAATCACAAACGACCCCAAATACAGAAAGAAATCTGAAGAAAGAAAGCTGCGGTCACCACACTCCCAGATTTCAAACTAGATTACAAATCTATAATCAAAAAAATAAAACGGTATGATACTGGCATAGAAAGAGACACACAGGTCAATGACACAGAGTAGAAATCTCAAAGTAAGACACGTGGATGGCCTTAACTTATGACACAGCAGCATAATATATACAATAGGGAAAGACTCTCTCTTCAGTGAATGGTACTGGGAAAACTGCACACTGAATGCAGAACAATGTGGTTGGATCACCTTCATACACTGCAAACAAAAATTTTCAATGGACAAATGACTTTAACTTAAGACTGAACCCATAAACCCCCAGGAAGATGACACAGGTAGTAAGTTTCATGACACTGGTTTCAGCAAAGAGTCTTTACATTGGAAGCCAAAAGCAAAGGCAACATAAGCAACAATAAACAAGTGGAACGACATTAAACTGAAATTTCTGCACAGAAAAATATATCATGAGATATTTTAAAGGCGACCTACCCATTGAGGAAAAAAATATCTGCAAATCCTCTGTGTGAGAAGAGGCTAATATCCCAAATGCACAAAACACTCATATCAATCAAAACCAAAAAGTGACATAGAAACAGGAGAGTATGTGAATATATACTTTCCAAAGATGGCACATGGTGGCCAACAGACACAGAAAAACTTGTTCAGCATCACGAATCATCATCAGGGATCATAAGTCAAAACCGCCATCAGCTATCACCACACAATGGTTGGAGCAGCAATCAACCCGGAGACAGACACCGGGTGTACACAAGGGAAATCGGTGCAGCTACTGTCACAGACAATATGGAGGTTGTGGGAAAAAAACAGCACAACTACCACATGACCCAGTCATTGGTCTACTGAGTATTTATTTATAGAACACAAAAACAATTCCTCCAAAAAGAGATTCACTCCCAAAGTTCACTGCAGCAGTATTCACAAGAACCAGACATGAAAACATCGACCTTGGGAGCATCATGCTAAGTAACTTAGACACAGAAAGACAAACTCCAGAGGCTCCCATGGGCATTCCACATGCAATCAAAAAGTACTGATCGCCTCCATGCTGAGAACGGATGGGTGGTTGCTAGATTCAGGAAGGAGGCAGAAGGGTGAAGGTTGTCAAAGTGCCATGTTGGAGTGATACAATCCACAAGTCCTGGGATATTCTGTGCAGCATGGAGGCAAAAGCTAAGCCTGAAGGATGGGATACAGGACCCCCCCCCACTATTTTAAAGTCCAGTGTTCCTAGGAAATCATTCACAGCAGAAATGGTGTCAACTGAAGAAGGAGTGACCATTCATTTCCACAGAAAAATGAATGAGCATGATTAGAAACCAAAAGTTTCTTTTCTTTGCCTCTCCTTATGCCTCTGGACACAACATCCTAACAGATACCCAAAACAAATGGAGATCAAGCACCGCAGATGCTCACAGACAGAATTCAAAGCGCTAGTGCTGAACATGGAGAGCAGTGCCCAGAAAGGAGCTGCGTGGGGTGCATGTTGCCACTGTAGTGGTTCCCCTCAATACAGAGGCTGAACACTATGCCCACTCTTTGACTTTTTTTCCTAAGAGGGTATTCCTCTTCAGTTGCTTCCTCCTACTGAAGCTGGAGAATGAAATAGAACTTTCCAAGAAGTCGAATGTCTTCCTTGAACTTTGAGAAAAGTGGCAGAGACTTGTACTTGGAAGATGCTGAGGGAGCAGATGTGAACTGTTGTCCCAGACACAAAACCAGTTGATCCACTGTGAAAGGCGCTTTCCTCAGCATCCTGAACATGGACTATCTCTTATCCCCAGAAACCTTCTCTTTCCCTTCACTCAGGACCACCAACAAGAGCGGGGAGTTCCCTCAATTCCTTTTTCTCTCATTCCTAATATCAAACCCATCAACAAGTCCTGTGAGCACTCTCTTCACAACGTACCTAGACTAGGACTAACCACTCCCCCCAAGGCCACCTGTCTCATCCATGCTAGAGCCCATCTCTTGCCTGTGTCCATAGGAAAGCTCATCATGGACCTCCTTGCCCTTCCTCAAATCTGTATCATCTGTTCTTAACACTGTAGGCAGAAGGGCCCAATGAAGCATGGTCCCATGCGGTCACCCCCCTGCACTGGCTTTCGATTATCCTACTCTCCCTTCCCTGAGGTCATGTCCTCAGCTGTCTTCTGTGGCCACAAGACTGTGCAAAATGGAGACAGAACTTGAGTGGCCTGCTGTTCCTGCCCAAGGGCCTTTACACAACTTTTCTCTTCCATTTATGATGTGGTATAACTCACCATTTTTAGATCTTGCTCAAACATCCCCTTCCTAGTGAAGTCCCACCTGGTCCTTATGTACCTAGTGAGCACCACCCCCACCTCCCCTGCAGCACCCCAGTCGTGTCTCCTGCTTTCTATTTCCAGAGAAGTTAATCCAGTTTCCTGTCCATCTTCACAAGACAGAAACAGAAGTTTACTTGGATGGTTTCACCACTGACTCGCTCTAATTGCCTAGACCAGAGACCTGGGGTAAGTGGTGACCAGAGCCTTGCACTGCCAGGATGCCAGGGACAATGGGTCCCTCTATGGCATCCTGGAGGCCATCAGGAAAATGAGCCATAAGAGGAATCCATTTGCCCATGAAACCTGAACCCAGACACTTGCCTCAATGCCAGGGGAGCACACACATTGCGTCCCTTTGCCTGATGTGCCCCATCTGAGAGAACTGAGCAGAAAAGCATCCCAGGGTCCAAGTCTCCCACTAGCCAAGTTCCTTGGAAACCCATATGTCTTGTCCCTGAACCAGCCACTGGTGCTTGACATCTGGCATCCTACTCCTGTGGTGGGGCAGATTGGTGCCCCTTTCCATCTGTCCTGGGACATCACCACAAACCTGGCTTTGCTGCCCAGTTTTCAGAAGGTACCCGCTGCAGCAGCAGTAGCAGAGACTGTCCTCCCATGTTTGATCTCAGTCTTGCACGTCAGAGCCCATGCAGAATCAGTTTCATGGACACTAGTGTGCTTTGTGGCCTTGAACCTAAGGGAAGGAGCTGGGACTTCAGTTCCAAATGAAACAAGTGCATCTGAACCATTACTGTGCAGCTATATCTGTACAAGTGTGTTTTTCTGTGTGCAAGGTGCATGTGTATCTGTTAGTGTGGAGGTGTGTCGGGGATGGTGCTTGATCCATCCCTCCCACCATGCCCAAGCCACTGGAAAATTTTGGTGGAGTACCTGTGAATGTGAATGAAAGCCCCTCTGGGATTTCCCCACCTGTAATCCAGAAAGCCATGTGCCCTGTGGGTCAGGGAAATATGTCCTTTGTGTGCTTATTCAAGACATATAGTTCCATTCAATTCTCCTTCTGGTAATCATATCTCTGTATCTCTTATCTGTATTTCTTGATACCTGTGCCTCAATGGTCTCAACTTCTGTGAGTTTAAGCAATCACTCTGTACTCTGCAGTAACAATACTAATGCTGTCTCTAGGGTGGATGCAAAAGCAGGTAAAGATTTAACTGCACCACCCAACTTCCTCACTTTTAAATAATAAAAGACTGGGGCCCCTGTCAGTCAAGAGAGAAAAAGGCAGAGGGCCTGCGGGGAGGCAGCAAGAGAGAGACTGAAGGCAGAAGTAGCAAGAGAGCCTGCAGAGAGAGACTGAGAGACAGAGACACAAAGGCAGAGAGCCTGCGAGGAGGCTGCAAGAGAGAGACTGAAGGCAGAACCAGCAAGAGAGCCTGTAGAGAGAGACAGAGAGACAAAGGCAGAGAGCCTGCAAGGAGGCCACAAGAGAGCCTTAGAGGGGTGAGCAGGAGAGCTGGAAAACAGCTAGAGAGCCTGCAAAGAGAGACAGAAACAGAGAAGCAAAGAAAGCAGCAGAAAGAGAAGCAAACAGAGAGTAGAGAGAAGAAGAGGAGAGAGAAGTAGAGCAAGAGGGCCAAAGCCAGAGCTAGAGAGCTAGAGCTAGAAAGTCAATGCTAAAAAGCCAGAGCGTGCGGCTGAGCCTGCTTCATAGGTCTCTCCTGACTGACTTCAGGTCTGTCAGCTTGCATTAGATTTGCGTGTTACGTGCATGTGTATCTGTGAGTGTGTGGATGTATCTGAACAAGCATGTATCTGTGCATGCACATGTGCATGTGTACCTGTGTCTTGCAGGTGTAACTGTACATGTGTATATCACTGCATGCACACATGAATGTGTATTTGTTAGTTTATCAGTGCATGCACACGTGCATGTGTATCTGTGAGTGTGCAGGTATATCTGTAGAAGTGTGTATCTGTGCATGCACATGTGCAGTTTATCTGTGAGTATGCAGGGGTATCTGTACATGTGTGTTGCTTTGGGTGCACATGTGCAGTGTATCTGTGAGTGTGTGATGTATCTGTAAAATTGTGTGCATGCACATGCGCATGTGTATCTCAGAGTGCGTGACTGCATGTGTACAAGTGTGTATCTGTGTGTGCACACTTCATGTGTATCTGTGAGTGTGCGGGTGTACCCATATATCAGTGTATGGGTGTGTGTACATGTGCATGTTTATCTGTGAATGTGCAGAAGTATCTGTACATGTGTATATCTGTGCATGCAAACGTCCATGTCTATCTCTCAGTGTATCGGTGCGTGCACATGTGCATGTGTACCTGTGAGTGGGCAGGTGTATTTGTACAAGTGTGTAAGTGTGCATGCACACGTGCATGTACCTGTGGGAGAGCAGGTGTATCTGTACAAGCGTGGTTCTGTCTGTGTACATGTGCATGTGTATGTGTGAGAATATCTGTGGATACACACCTGCATGTGTATCTGTGATTGTGCAGCTGTATTTGTACAAGTGTGTATCTTTGTGTGCACATGTGCATGTGTATCTCTAGGTGTATCTGTGCGTGCACACGTGCATGTGAATCTGTGAGTGCAGGTGTATTGGTACAAGTGTTTATCTGTGCGTGCACACGGGCATGTGTACCAGTGAGTTGCAGTTGTATTTGTACAAGTGTGTTTCTGTGCATGTACACGTTCATGTGTACCTGTGAGTGCAGTTGATTCTGTGAAAGTGTGTATCTGCACATTTACATGTTTATGTGTCTGTGAGTGTGCAGGTGTACATGTACATGTGTGTATCTGTGCATACACACATGCATGTGTATCAGTGCATATGCATGTGGATCTTTACAGGTGTGTATTTCTCTTTGCACATGTTCATCTGTGGATGAGCGGGTGTATCTGTACATGTGTGTATATGTGCTTGCACACATGCGTGTGTATCTGTGAGTGTACCGGTGTGTACACACATGCGTGTGTAACTGTGAGTGGGCAGGTGTATTGTACTAGTGTGTATTTGTGCATGCACACGTGCATGTGTATCTGTGAAAATGCAGGTGTTTCTCTACAAGTGTCTATCTTTGCATACACACGTGCTTCTGTATCTTTGAGCATATCTGTGAATGCACAGATGCATGTGTATCTTGATAGCAGGTGTACCTGTATATATGTGTTCTGTGCATGCACACATGCATGCATATCTGTGAGTGTGCAGGTGTATCTGTACAAGGGTGTAACTGTGTGTGCACATGGGCATGTGTATCTGTGAGTGTGCATGTGTATCTGTACATGTGTGTATCTCTGCACACGTGCAAGTGTATCTGGGAGTGAATGTGTTCCTGTATAATTGTGTATCTGTGCATGCACACATGAACGTGTATCTGTGAGTGTATATGTTCATACACAAGTGCATGTATATCTGTGAGTGCAGGTGTTTCTGTACATTTGTGTATCTGTGCATGCACATGTGCATGCATATCTCTGAGTGTGTGGGTGCATCTGTACAAGTCTGTATCTGTGAGTTCACATATGCATGTGTATCTGTGTCTGTACCAGTGAGTTGCAGTTGTATTTGTACAAGTGTGTTTCTGTGCAAGTACATGTTCATGTGTACCTGTGAGTGCAGTTGATTCTGTGAAAGTGTGTATCTGCACATTTACACGTTTATGTGTCTGTGAGTGTGCAGGTGTACATGTACATGTGTGTATCTGTGCATACACACATGCAGGTGTATCAGTGCATATGCATGTGGATCTTTACAGGTGTGTATTTCTCTTTGCACATGTTCATGTGTATCTGTGGATGAGCGGGTGTATCTGTACATGTGTGTATATGTGCTTGCACACATGCGTGTGTATCTGTGAGTTTATGTGTGCATGCACACGTGCATGTGTATCTGTGAATGTAAATGTGTATTTGTACATGTGTGGATAAGTGCGTGCACATGTAAATGTGTATCTGTGAGTGTATATGTGTTTGCACAATTCTATGCATATCTGTGATTGGGCAGGTGGATCCGTACACGTGTGTATCTGAGCATGCACATGTGCCTGTGTATCTGTGACTGTGCATATGTATCTGTACAAGTGTATATCTGCGTGTGAACACTTGTATGTGAATCTGTGAATGTGTAGGTGTACCTGTACATGTGTGTATCCATGCATGAAAACGTGCATGTGTATCTGCTGTGTACAGGTGTATCTGCACAAATGTGTATCTGTGCATGAACACTTGCATGTGTATCTGTACAAATGTGTGGGTGTTTCTATACAAGTGTGAGTCTGTGTGTGCAAATGTGCATGTGTATTTGTGAGTGTATCTGTGAGGGCACACATGCATGTGTCTGTGAGTGCAGGTGTATCTGTACATGTGTGTATCTGTGAGTGCACGCATGCATGTGTATCTCTGAGTGTGCATGTGTATCTGTACATGTGTGTATCTTTTTGTGCACACGTTCATTTGTATTGGAGTGTACAGGTGTATATGTAAAAGTGTGTGGTTGTATCTGTACAAGTGTGTATCAGTGCATGCACACGTGCATATGTACTTGTGAGTGTACAGGTGTATCTGTACAAGTGTCTAACTGTGTGTGCACCCATGCATGTGTATTGAGGGTGTGGTGTATCTGTACAAGTACATATCTGCATTAACATGTGCAAGTGTATCTGTGAGTGATGTTGTTTTGTATAAGCGTGTATCTGTGCATGCACATGTGCATTTGTATCTGTGAGTGTATATGTTCATGCACACGTACATGTATATCTGTGAGTTCAAGTGAATCTGTACATGTGTGTATCTATCCATGCAGGTGTATCTGTACAACTGTGTATCTGTACAAGTGTGTATCTGTGCTTGCACACGTACATGTGTACCTGTGAGCATGCAGGTGTATCTGTACATGTGTGTATCTCTGTGTGCACATGTGCATGTGTATCTGTGAGATTGCAGGTGTATCTGTACAAGTGAGTATCTGTGCATGCACATGTGCATGTGTACCTGTGAGTGTGCAGGTGTATCTGTATAAGTGTGTATCTGTGCATGCACACGTGCATGTGTACCTGTCAGTGTGCAAGTGTTTATGTACCAGATACACAAGCCATAGAGATTACAGACACTTGAGTTTTATCCGAATACTTTGTGTACCTTCCTCAAGGAAATTGTGACATTACAAACTCCATAAATCCCTTAGAGCAAGAAAAATTGTGTGTCTAACACAGAACAAGGTCATATTCAGCAGGCGCTTGTACACTCACCTGGAGTCTTGCACTGAAACTGATCAAGGACCTCAACTCTGCCTCCCAGGCAGCTTGCCTTACTGCTCCATGATCAGGCCTGCTGGGACACTAGACCTTATACCTAACCCTAGGCTGGATTTTGAAACCTAGGTTCCCAGAGAACTGGTGCAAACTGTGTGCACATGTCCACAGATAAGGTACACATGGGACATATGAGTGGACTCAGCCTCTCAATCAGCAGGAATCCATGCCATCTGGAGCTCCACAAAACACTCAGAGCAGCAGAAATCTGCAGGCCCACCGTGAGGCCACCCCCAAATTAAATGGCCCCCATGACAACAACCTGGAATGTGGCACTCAGACTGACCCACGTTCTCAACTCAAACTCCGAGGAAGTTGAGCTAAGTGCCAAGAGATCAGGCCTCCTAGGCCCTCAGGCCCCAACCCTAACCCTAGGTTGGATTTTGTGGCTTCTCTTTCCAGAAGCCTGGGCACCAATCCCGACAGACTGACGACACCAAAACCATACCAAGGAACTCTGCCAGCCAGGCAAATGGAATCCATGACATTTGGAGGTACACAAAACCCTGAGAGCACGAGAAATCTGCTTGCTGACCAAGGAAGAAGCTCACACTCAGCAGCCGCTCATCAATCACCTGAAGTCTCACACAGAACCTGATATATTCCCTAAACTCAACCACCTGAGCAGCTCGCCTCAGCACTCCAAGATCGTGCTTCCAGGGACCTTAACCCTAACCTGGATTTTCAAACCTCTCTGCCCAGAATCCTGGAAGCCATAAACATTAGGTACACATGGGTCAAAGCAGTGGACTCAGCCTACCAGATTACCATAAACTCTGCCATTTAGAAACCAGAAAAATGCTCAGAGCAGCAGAAATCTGCATGCCCACTGTGGGCCACCCCTACTTTCAACGGACCCCATTATACCAACCTGGGATCTGAAACTCAGACAGACACATGCCCTCATCTCAGCCTCCACAGAGTCCCACCTCAGTAAGAAGAGTTTGGGTCTTCCAGGCCCCTAGCCTCTAACTTAATTCCAGGGTGGTGTTTCTGGTTTCTTTTCCAGAGGCCTGTCACAAAATCTCAACTGACTGTGGACTTGTGATCCATATAATGTATTCCGCCCAGCACCAAGAGGAAAATAAGGCCATCTGGAGCTGCACAAAGGATTCAGATTATGACATATGTGCCATACCACCTTTAGGCCACCTTCACCAGATTAGGACCCACTGGACACAAACCTAGAGCCTGAAAGTCAGCCAAAAGTCATCCTCAACTCACCACAAGGGGAGTACTCCACGGAGCCAACAGATGGGGCCTGCCACCCCCCTAGTCTATAACCCTAACCTTAGGCTGGCCTTTCAGGATTTTGTCCCCAGAGACCTGGACCACAAGTCCTACCCATGGAAGAAACCTCAGCCATACCATGGAACTCTGCCCAGAACCCAGAAGGAAACTCTTCACGTTGAGATATGCAAAGGATTCAGAGGTGGAGAAACCTGTAAAGTGCACCTGAGGCCGCCCTCACTTTCAACAGCCCCATATACACAAACCCAGAGCCTGTCATTCAGCCTGAGTGATGCCCTCCTGAGCCCCCAGGGATATTGGCATCATTAGGAAACATCTTCTATCTGATCCCAAAAAGCCTCTTGGAACTCTGATCCTGGGCACTCCACCACATCCTGAGCCCAATGGAGTAAACACTGTTTGATGAAGAACTAAATGAGTTCTGAAAAGCACTCACAGAGGAAATCATATCTTCCATTTCGAATCTAAGTGGTTTCCTAGGATAGAGATGTTCCAAATACCTTCATCAGCCAGAAATGAACAGGGAAATTGGGATCCCCTGCCAGGTTCTCCCTGCAGGGAAACTAAGGAACTCTGGCACCCATTTAAATTACTGAAAACTGCTTCCATTTGACTTTGTGGCTCTGCTTGGTTAAAGAGCAAAGCCCAGGAGGTTTATGGTTCAAGACAAGTTTTACCTCTGGTTCTGACATGGATGTGCACTGGCACCCAATGGACCTTCTGCTTTCTCTGAAGGCTGACATCCTGGGAAAAGTTGCACGACTGACTCACGCTGATTTCCAAACTTCAGGTCTCATGGAGACAGAGTGGAGAAGTGTTTTAAGGTGAAGAGAAGAAGGCATCTTCCGACATAACACTTTCACAACTGCTCCAGTGCCTAGGAGAAGGGGAGATACATGCTGGCTTCTTAAGGAGTCATTTGAAATTCGACCGATGCCATTCACTTCTCAGGAAGAGTGATGTGACACTTCCAGGGAAATGCTCAACACTTTGGTTCCAAAGGCAACATGAGTTGGGACTGGTTTCTTCCCAGCTCCTGACCCCCACAGGGAGGTCCCTCTTGCACCATCCTGACATCCCATGACCAGCAAACCCGGGAACATGGGCACAATGCTGAGTTGGTGGGCGGCTCTAGCGGTTGTCACCACCACTTTGGAGCCTGGGGAAAGAGACTCTACAACTCACCACTGCCTCCTGAAGTAACAAGCTGTAAGGCATTGCCTCTCAGGGTCTCTCGCCCAGCACCACATCCCTGCCCTCAATGCTGACAGGCTGCACTGACTCCTCTCTCAGTGTCTTTCCCACTGAAGCTCGGTACTTCCTCCAGTGGTGGCATGCAGCATTGCATGGCTTCCAGGGACTCTCGCCCTGCAGTTCACCACTCCCTCCAATGTTGTGAACCTGCACTGCCTGGCCTTTCAGCATCTCACAATGCAGCTCATAAGTCTTCCCCCATCCTTTAGACTTAACTCAGGACTGCCTCCTGTGTTGGTCATGTACACTGATTCTCCTTCTCAGGCCTTGCACTGGATCTGCCCACTGCCTCCCTTGTCTTGAAGCGCCAGCCACAGGTCTTCCAATGTCTTGCCCACTGCAGCTCAGCACTGCCTTCCTGGGTGGAAAACTTCCCTCCCATCGTTCAGCCTCTGTTGCCCTGGAGCTAAGCACTGCTTCCAGGGGTGGACAGCTGTGCTGGGAGCACTGTGGGATGGCATGGAAGTGCAGGATTCTGCCACTGGAAGCAGTGCTGAGTTGCATGGCAAGATCCTGCAAGAAAGGGAAATCTCTGTTCCCACCACAGAAGACTGTGGGGAGCGTCAGTGCAAGGGATGTCTGAAGCCTTTGCAGTGCTGCTGATGGGTACTAAGGGCAGTGCTGAGATGCAGAATGAAATCCAGGATGGTGTTGCTGTGTAGCTTGCTGCCTGGTGGCAGTGCTGAGCCATCGTGTGTGATCCCCGAAGGAATGACTTTGGAAAACCCCACCCCTGCAGGTAGTGTGCAGCTGCAGTGGAAAAGGCAGCAAGGAGTGCATTGTAGTTTCCTACCACTGCAGGTAGTAGTTGTGAGCTGCAATGTGAGACACTGGCAGGAGAGTCTTTCTGTCTCCACCCCTGGAGGCATTGGTCCTCAACAGTGTGAGAGAATCCAGAAGGATATGCTGTCCTACCTACCGCCACTTTGGCAGTGTGGACATACAGTGGATGCCATGGATTTGCAAAATGTCACCACTGGAAGTGTTAAATGGTCACCATATACCCAAAATTGTAGTTGTGATGCTTACTAGGACATCTGCCCCAAGGTGACCCCAGGGCTATAAACATTTCCTGGAACTCAGAGCTGGAAAGAACTCATCAATTGCTGGTGGATCACAAAGCTATACTAAATCACCCCACTGTGCTATTGTGCATAACCTGCTACTCCCACTTCTGTAGAAGAATAAGGTTACTGCTGTCACTTTGCTATTGGATGGAGACATGTTCACCTGGATATGTTCTGTCCCTGTGGAGACATACCCACCAGACTATGTTTTGTTTCTTTGGAGACATGCCAACCAGGGCAGCTCTTGTCCCTTTAAAAACCCAGACTACCCTAGGGTCGGGGACCTCGCAGAGCCCTGGATCTAGTGAGTGGTTACTGACCAGCTATAATAAACCTCTCACTGTTTAACCCTTAATGGTGTTGGCAGTGATTCACTGAGTGCACCCTTTAACAGATGTGGTGATAAACAGCAGTACGAGATGCGAAAAGGTATGTGAGTGAAGTAGCCCAGCAGTGGAAAGTGGTGAACTGCAGCGTAGGACTTTGGAAGGCATGGCA
The DNA here is from genome assembly GCA_004023965.1 of Spilogale gracilis. Classification (NCBI taxonomy): domain Eukaryota; kingdom Metazoa; phylum Chordata; class Mammalia; order Carnivora; family Mephitidae; genus Spilogale; species Spilogale gracilis. The sequence continues at coordinate 99,298 of PITA01004901.1, read as the reverse complement.
ATGTCAATTCCCGCCACTGGAGCAGTAGGGCCCTGCAGGGAGAGGGAGGTCAGAAGGCAGTGTAGTGCTGCTTACCACCACTAGAGGAAGTGTTGAGATACAGGGCTAGGTCATGGAGCGTGCAGCTCTGCAGGTTGCCACCGCCAGAGGCAGTAGGGAGCCTGAACCTCACCCTCAACCCCAGCCTCAGAGATCACCTCAGTGCCAGGATAGCAGGCCCACCAGGCCTCCAGGACCTAACACAAACCCTAAGTTGTGCTTTCAGGCTTTTGTCTCCAGAAGCCTGGTCCCAAAGCCCCACAGATTGGGGACACCAGAGATGTACCAGAGGACTCTACCTGCCAGGAATGAGGTAACCATGGCATTTAAAGCTCTTCAAAAACTGTGCAGAAGAAATCTGCAAACCTTCCAAACTCCACCCCTACATGGAGGGTCTTCTGCACACAACCCCGGACCCGGGCACTCAGCTTGACACATGGCCTTCACCCAACTCTGTGGAGCTCCCTTCAGCATGAGTATATTGGGCTGGCTGTACTCCTAGGGACTAACCTTACCACTAAGTGCAATTTTCAGGTTTCTGTCCCCAGAGCTATGGCCCCCAGGCCACAGAGACTGCGGACATCTGAGCCATACCAAAAGACTACCTGCCAGCCAGAAGGAAACCGTGTTCTTTGGATCTCTATAAAACCTCAGAGCAGGAGAAATATGCATGCCCCCCAGAGGCCACTTACATGTCCAGCATCTCCCTGGACACAAAACCAGAGTCTGACATTCAGCCTGATCCATACCCTACACTCACACCTCAGGGAGCTTACCTCAATACTGACAGATTGGGCTGGCCCTGCCTCTAGGCCCTACACCTACCCCTAGGTTTGGTCTTCAGGCTTCTGTCCCCAGAGCTGTGGGCACTGAACAACACATATTAGGGCACCTGAACCATAGCAGAAGCCAAAAGTGCCACCCTGGAGGAAACTGTGCCATTTGAAGCTCCAGATAATGTTCAGACCAGGAGAAATCTGCACACCTCTGGGAGACCACCCACACATCCAGTGGTCCCCATTACACTAACCTGGAGTCTGGCACTCAGAGAGACACACACCCTCAATTCAGTCTCCCAGGAAGCCAGGCTCAGTGCCACCAGATCAGGCCTGCCACCCCTAAGCCCTAGCCCTAAGCCTAAGTTGGATTTCCAGGCTTCAATCCCCAGAGGCCTGGCCCCAGAAGATCACAAACTGTGGTCCCTTGAGTCATACCTGAAGATTTCTTGCCATCCAGAAGGAAACCATGGCATTTGGAGCTCCAAAATCCCTCAACACAGGAGAAATCTGGATACTCACTGGGGGCCACTGCAAAATTCAGCAGTCCAATGGATGCAAACTCGGTGCCTGGCACTCAGCTTGACCCACATCCTCAACTCAGCTCACTGGGAACTCACCTCACCTCTGGCAGAGGAATCCTGCCTGGCACCTAGGCTCTAACTCTAATCCTAGGATAGGTTTTCAGGCTTCTGTCCCTAGAGACCTGGCACCCAAGCCCTCCACACTGGGACACCTGAACCATACCTGAGGATTCACCCTGCCACTCAGTGAGCGAACAGTCCCATTTGGAACTCCAGAAAGGATTCAGAGTGGGAGAATTATTTTTGAAATAATCATCCAATCATTGTTATGTCTCAGTTTCTCACAATACTAAACACAAACCCTGAGACTAATACTCTCTGGAATGGTAGCCCTCAGATAAGACTTCTGTGACGTTTTCCACACATCAATAGATCACATCTTCTAACCTATGCTCCTCAATCTTAACCCTAACCCTGGCTCAAGACATAGGTGAAAACCTGACCAAGAATGCCCTGAAGGCCACAGAGAAGTGATTAACAGACACACAAAGGAGTGCTCAACATCACCAGCCCTCAGGAAATACAAATCAAAACCACCAGATACCATTTGACTCCAGTTAGAATGGCTAAAATTAACAGGTCATGGAATAAAGAATGTTGTTGAGGATGCATAGAAAGGGAAACCTTCTTCCATGGCTGCTGAGAATGCAAGCTCACACAGCCCGGCTGTAAAATGGTATCAAGATTCTTCAAGAAGGTGAAAAAATAAATGTCCTAGGACCTTGCAACTGCCCTACGGGGTATTTTCACCAAACATACAGATGGAGTAAACAGTGGTGACACCTGTACCACAATGGGACTAGGAGAAAATGGTCATATGGTTTCATTTCTATGTGAACTAGTAGAAAGAACCCAGAGAATCCTAGGGGAAAGAAAAACTGATTGAAGCCATCAGAAAGAGAGAGAGAAAGCATGGAAAACTCTTAACTACCAAAACAACCTGAGCATTCTGGGAGGGGAGGAGGCTGGGGGATTGGTAATTTGGTGATGGGCATTAAGGAGGGCCTGGGATGCACTGAGAACTGGGTGTGATACACAACTGATCTAGGATTGGACATTACATCTGAAACAAATGATGTGCTAGAAGTTGGATCATTGCATTTAAATTTAAAAAAAAAATAACAAAGAACTCAAACAACCTGCAGCATTTTCATGGAATCATCAACCCTAAGTTCCTAGGGGTCTAGTCCCCAAGCCGCACATATTAGGTGTACATGGGCCATATCAGTGGACTCACCCTGCCAGTCGGCAGGATACTGTGCCATTTGGAGATCTGCAAACGTCTCACAGAAGAAGACATTGGAATACACCACTGGGGCCATGCCAAAATTCAAAGGCCCCCATTATACAAACCTGGAGTTTGGGCATCATGCTGATCTATGCCCTAAACTCAGCCACCAAGGAAGCTCAGCCTAGCACAAAGATATTTGGCCTGCCAGGCCCCTAGGCCCTAACCCTATCCATAGGTTGGATTTTTGAATTTCTTTCCACAGTATCCTGGCCATAAAGCTGAAAATATGGGGAAACATGAGTCATATCAGAAGACTCTGCCTACAAGCCCGAAGGAATTGTTGACATATGAAACTCCACAAAACCCTCAGAGCAGGAGAAATCTGCATGCCTAATCAGGAAAAAGCTCACACTCAGCAACCCAATGGACAACAACCTGGAGTTTGGCACAGAAACTAACCAAAGGCCTAAACACAGCCTATGAGAAAACTTGCACCCATGTACCAAGTTTGGGTTGCAGGGCCCATAGGTCCTAAGCCTATCCCTAATTTCTATTTTCAAACCTCTCTGACCAGAGGCCTGGCCACCAAGCCATATACATGAGGTACACATGGGACATATCGGTGGACTCACCCTGCCAGTCAGCAGGAAACGGTGCCACTTGGAGATCTGGAAAGTTCTCAGAGCAGCACAAATAGTCGTGCTCCCCCTGGGGCCACACCAAGTTGAAATGGTCTCCGTTACACAAACATGGTGTCTGGGACTCAGACTGACCCACACATCAACTCAGGCTCCCAGGAAGCCCAGCTGAATGCTTAGAGAATGGGCCTGCCCAGCCCTTATGCCATAACTCTAAGGCTAGGTTGGATTTTCAGACATCTGTCTGCAGAGGTCTGGCCCCAAAATCATAAGGATGGTGGATTCATGGACCATATCAGAGGAATCTGAGTACCATCTTGGAGGAATCCATGATATTTGGAACTCCACAAAACCCTAGAGAAGAAGAAATCTGCATGCCTACCAGGGAACAAGTTCACATTCATCAGGACCCTGGACTAACTGGGAATCTGGCACTGAAACACACCAACACCCTAAAGTCTGCTACCCGGGAAACTCGCCTCCACACTTCTAGATCAGGTTTGCAGAGCTCTTAGGTCCAAAAATTAGGCCTATTTTCAATTTTCAAGTCTCTCTACCCAGAGGCCTGGCCACAAAGCCATACAAAATAGGTACACATGGGACATATCAAAGGATTCACCCAGCCAGTCAGCAGGAAACGTGCCATCTGGAGATCCTCAAAGCCCTCTTGGCAGCAAAAATCAGCTTGCCCCCCCTGGGGTCACACCAATCATCAACGGGGATCATTACACCAACCTGGATTCTGGGACTCAGATGAACCCAGGCCCTCAACTCAGCATCCGTGGAAGCTCAGCTGAGCATTGAGAGATAAGGCCTGCCAGGCCTTAGGGCCTAACCATAACCCTAGCTTGGATTTTCAAATATCTTTGCCAGAGGCATGGATCCCAAGCCATAAAGTTGGGGGAAACATGAGACATATCAGAGGACTCTCCTCACAGCCTGAAGGAATCACTGACTTTGGGAACTCCAAAAAATTCTCAAACAGGAGAAATCGGCATGCCTAGCCAGGAACAAGCTCAAATTCGTCAGCCACCTGGACACCAATCTGGAGTGTGGGACTGAAACTGACCAACACCCTAAACTCAGCCTTCTGGGAGGCTTGCTCCCAGGTACCAACTTTGGGCTTGCATAGACTCTCGTTCCTAAACCTAACATCTGTTTGATATTCAATGCAAGTTTTGGCCTGGCCCCCAAGCCGCACAGATTAGGTATACATGGGCCATATCAGTGGACTCATCCTGCCACTCAGTAAGATACTCAAGATTTGAGTCTCAATATTGGGACCAAAATTCGATGAGATTTGGCCTGAAGTCTCACGAGACATGAGTCTCAAGATTCAGAACCAAATCCTGTAGGTTTTGGACTGAAGTCTCATGAGTCGTGATTGTCAAGATTGTGACAAAATTCACGTGAGATTTGGAGTGAAGTCTCACGAGACATGAATCTTAAGATTCGGAATGAAATCCCACGAGATTTGGACTGAAGTCTCATGAGATTTGAGTCTCAATATATGACAGAAATCCCATGAGATTTGGACTGATGTCTCACGAGATTTGAGTCTCAAGATTTGGACTGAAATACCGTAAAGTTTGGACTGAAGTGTCATGAAACTTGAGTGTCATGATTGGGAACAAAATCCCGCAAGATTTTGACTGACTTCTCATGAGACTTGAGCCTCAAGATTGGGACTGATATCCTGCAAAATTTTGAATGATGTCTCATGACACTTGAGTCGCCTGATTGGGACTGAAATCAAGTGAGATTTGGTCTGAAGACTCGCTAGTCTTGAATGTCAAGATTTGGACCAAAATCCCATGAGATATGAACTGAAGTCTCTCGTGACATAAGTCTCAGGATTCAGACCAAAATTCCGCAAGATTTGGAATGAAGTCTCACGAGACTTGAGTCTCAAGATTTGGTCTGAAATCCCATGAGATTTGGACTGATGCCTCATGATATTTGAGTATCAATATTAGGACCGAATTTCCATGAGATTTGGACTGAAGTCTCACGAGAATTAATTCTCAAATTTGGGACCAAAATTCCACGAGAGTTGGACTGAAGTCTCATGAGACAGGAGTCTCAAAAATGGGAACAAAATCCCACGAGTTTCTGACTGAAGTCTCATGAGAATTGAGTCTCAAATTTGGGACAAAAACCCATAGATTTGAACTGAAATCTCACGAAATTTGAGTCTCAAGATTGGGACCGAAATCCTGTGATATTTCGACTGAAGTCTCATGAGAAATAAATCTCAAGATTTGGACCAAAATACCGCAGATTTAAGACTGAAATCTCACAAGATTTGAGTCACAATATTGGGACCGAATTCCCATGAGATTTTGACTGACTTCTCACTAGATCTGAGACTCTGGATTCAGAATGAATTCCAAGGAGAAAAATTTCCTGATTTTTCAGGAGAAGTCTCACGAGACTTGAATCTCACGATTGGGACCAAAATCCCACGAGATTTGGACTGAAGTCACGAGACTTGAGTCTCCAGATTGGGACTGAAATCCCATGATATTTTGACTGAGGTAGCATGGACTTGTGTCTCAATATTGTGAACAAAATCCCGGGAGATTTTGACTGAAGTATCATGAGACTTGAGTCTCAAGATTGGGACCAAAATCCCGCGAAATTTGGACTAAAGTCTCACGAGACTTGAGTCTTCTCATTGGGACTGAAATCAAGCATGGTTTGGACTGAAGACTTGCTAGTCCTGACTGGCAAGATTGGGACTGAAACCCCATGAGAAATGGACTGGTCTCCTGCAACATGAGTCTCAAGATTTGCACCAAAATTCTGCAAGATTTGGAATGAAGTCTCACAAGATCTAAGTCTCAATACATGACAGAAATCCTGCGAGTTTTGGACTGATGTCTCACGGGATTTGAGTCTGAAGATTGGGATTGAAATCCTGCAAGATTTGAACTCAAGTCTAACGAAACTGGTTTTTCCAGTTTGGGACCAAATTCCCAAGAAATTTCGATTGATTTATCATGAGATTTGAGTCCCAAGATTGGGACTGATATCTGATAAGATTTGGACTGAAGTCTCAAGAGACTTTAGTCTCAAGATTGGGAATGAAATCCCGTGAGATTTTGACTGAAGTCTCAAGAGACTTGAGTCTCAAAATTGGGAGTGAAATTCTGTGAAATTTTGAGTGAAGTCTCATGAGACATGAGTCTCAAGTTGGGGACTGAAATACCACAAGATTTGAACAGATTTCTCATGAGACTTGAGTCTCAAGATTGGGACCGAAATACCATGTGTTTGGACTGATGTCTCAGGAGATATGAGTCTCAAGATGGTGAACAAAATACTACTTACTGAAGCCCCATGAGACCTGATTCTCAAGATTGTGACTGAAATCCCATGAAATTTGGACTGATGTCTCATGAGATTTGAGTCTCCTGATTGGCACCAAAATCTTGCGAGATTTGGACTGAAGACTCGTGAATCGTGAGGTCAAAATTGGGAGCGATATTCCGTTATATGTGGACTGAAGTCTCACTAGACATGAGTCTGAAGATTCAGACCGAAACCCTGCATGATTTGGAATGAAGTCATGACACTTGAGTCTCAAGATTGGGAACTAAACCCGCAAGATTTGGACTGATGTCTCATGTTTTTGAGTCTCAAGATTGGAGCCAAAATTTGATGAGATTTGGACTGAAGTCTCAAGAGACTTGTGTCTCAAGATTGGGACCAAATTCGATGAGATTTGGCCTGAAGTCTCATGAGACATGAGTCTCAAGACTCAAAACCAAATCCTGTGAGATTTGGACTGAAGTCTCAGGAGTCTTGATTGTCCAGATTGTGATCCAAAGTCATGTGAGATTTGGACTAAAGTCTCATGAGACTTGATTCTTAATATATGACAGAAATTCCATGAGATTTGGACTTACGTCTCATGAGATTTGAGTCTCAAGATTTGGACTGAAATACCGTGAAGTTTGGACTGAAGTGTCATGAGACTTGAGTCTCATGATTGGGAACAAAATCCGTCGAGATGTTGACTGATGTCTCATGATTTGACTTGAGCCTCAAGATTGGGACCAAAATCCCATGATATTTGGACTGAAGTCTCATGAGACTTGATCGCCTGATTGGGACAGAAATCAAGGGAGATTTGGATTTAAGATTCACTAGTGTTCAGTGTTGAGATTGGGACCGAAATCTGATGATATATGGACTGAAGTCTCTCATGACATGGGTCTCAAAATTTGGACAGAAATGCCTCAAGATTTGGAATGAAGTCTCATGAGACCTATGTCTCAATATATGAAAGAAATACCACAAGTTTTGGACTGATGTCTTATGAGATTTGGGTCTCAAGATTGGAACCAAAATCTGGCAAGATTTCAACTGAAGTCTAATGAGGTTTGAGTCTCAAGTTTGGGACCGAAATCCCAAGAGATTTCGACTGATGTCTCAGGAGATTTGAGTCTCAATATTGGGACCAATATCCACAAGTATTTGGACTGAAGTCTCATGATATTGAGTCTCAAGATAGGGTCTAAAATCCCATGTGATTTCGAATGCTGTTTAATGAGACTTGAGTATCAAGATTGGGGGAAAAAATCCCACGAGATCTTGACTGAAGACTCACGAGAATTGTGTCTCCTGATTGGGACCAAAATCCCACAAGATATGGACTGAAGTCTTATACGAATGAGTCTCAAGATTCAGACTGAAATCCTGCCAGATTTGGAATGAAGTCACAGGTCTTGTGTCTCAAGATTAGGACCAAAATCCTGTGGGATTTGGACAGAACTCTCATGAGACTTGAGTCTCCTCACTGGGACCGAAAACTTGGGAGATTTTGGTGGAAGACAGGCAAGTCCTGTGTGTAAATTTTAGTACAGAAATCCCACGATATTTGGACTGAAGTCTCACAAGACTTGAGTCTCAATATATGACAGAAATTCCAAAAGATTTGGACTGATATTTCTTGAGGGTTGACTCTCAAGATTGGAGCAAAATCCCACGAGATTTGGACTGAAGTCTCATGAGAATTCATTTTCAACTTTGGGACTGAAATCCCATGAGATTTGGACTGAAGTCTCATGAGATTTGAGTCTCCTGATTGGGACTGATATCTCACGAAATTTGGACTGAAGACTCACGAATCTTGAGTGTCAAGATTGGGACCAAAATTCCGTGAGATGTGGATTGAATTCTCAGTAGACATGAGTCTCACAATTCAAACCGATACCCCGCAAGATTTGTAAGGAAGTCGCGAGAATTGAGTCTCAAATTGAGACCTAAATCCCATGATATTTGGACTGATGTCTCACATTTTTGAGTCTCAAGACTGCAGAAAAAATTTGATGAGATATGGACTGACGTCTCACGAGACTTGTGTCTCAATATTTGGACCAAAATCCTGTGAGATTTTGACTGAGGTCTCATGAGATTTGTGTCTCAATATTGGGAAGGGGATCCCACGAGATTCTGACTGAAGTCTCATGAGAATTGAGTCTCAAAATTGGGACTAAATTCCCGCATCTTTGGACTGAAATCTTATGAGATTTGTATCTCAAGATTGGGACTGAAATTCTGTGAGATTTGTACTGAAATCTCATGAAGACACAGACTTGAGTCTCAAGATTGGGACCAAAAATCCCAAGATACTTGGACTGAATTCTTACCAGACTTGAATCTCCTGTTTGGACTGAAATCTCATGATATTTGGACTGAAGACACACGAATCTTGATTGTCAAGGTTTGGACCAAAATTCCGTGAGATTTGGACTGAAGCTTCACTAGATATGAGTCTCAAGTTTCAGACTGAAATCCCGGAAGATTTGGAATGAAGTCACGAGACTTGAGTCTCAAGATTGGGACCTAAATGCCGCAAGATTTGGACTGATGTGTCACGATTTGAGTCTCAAGATTGGAGACAAAATTCGATGAGATTTGGACTGATGTATCATGAGACTTGAGCCTCAAGATTGGGACTGAAATCCCGTGATATATGGACTGAAATCTCATGAGACCTGAGTCTCCAGATTGGGCCTGAAATCTTGGGAGATTTGGACTGAAGACTCGCGTGTCTTGCATAAATGCTTGGGACTGAAATCCTGCAAGATTTGGACTGAAGTCTCACTATATTTAATTCTCAACTTTGGGACCAAAATCCCATGAGTTTTGGACTGAGGTCTCACGAGACATGAGTCTCAAGATTGTGAACAAAATCCCATGAGATTCTGACTGAAATCTCATGAGAATTGAGTCTCAAAATTGGGACCAAATCCTGAAGATTTGGACTAAAATTTCATGATATTTGAGGTTCAGTATTGGGACCAAAATCCCATGAGATTTAGACTGAAGTCTCATGAGAAATGAGTCTCAAGATTTGGACCAAATTCCTGCAGATTTAGACTGAAATCTCACGAGACTTGAGTCTCAAGATTTTGATAGACATCCCATGAGATTTAGACTGATTTCACATGAGAATTGAGTCTCAAGATTACGAACAAAATACCATGAGATTTGGACTGAAGTCTCATGAGACATGGGTCTCAGGATTGGGATCAAAATCCCATGACATTTTCACTGAATTCTCACTAGATTTGAGACTCTGGATTCAGAATGAATTCCGAGGAGATTTTGTCTGAAGTTTCACGAGACTTGAGTGTCAAGATTGGGACCGAAATCCCAGATATTTGGACTGAAGTCATGAGACTTGAGTCTCAAGATTGTGACTGAAATACCTTGAGATTTGGACTGAAGTCTCATGAGACTTGAGTCTCAAAGTTGAGAACAAAATCCTATGAGATTTTGACTAAAGTATCATGAGACTTGTGTCTCCTGATGGGACTGAAATCTCATGAGATTTGTACTGAAGACTCACGAGTCTAATGTCAATTTTGGGACCATAATCCCACTAGATATGGACAGAAGTCTGTCACGACATGAGTCTCAAGATTCAGATCAAAATACCGCAAGATTTGGAATGAAGTTACAAGACTTGAGGCTGAAGATTGGGACCGAAATTCCATGGGATTTGGACCGATGTCTCATGAATTTGAGTCTCAATATTAGACCTAAAATTCTATGAGTTCTGGACTGAAGTCTCCAGAGACTTGTGTCTCATGATTGGGACCAAGATTTGGACTGATGTCTCACGAGATTTGAGTCTCAAGAGTGGGCCAAAATTTGACGAGTTTTGGACTAAAGTATCACAAGACATGAGTGCCATGATTCGGACAGAAATCACACAAGATTTGGACTGAAATCTCACGAGTCTTGAGTGTCAATTTTGTGACCAAAATCCTGTGAGATTTGGACTGACATCTCACAGACATGAGTCTCATGATTTGGATTGAAATCCCACGTGATTTGGACAGAAGTCTCACAAGACTTGAGTTTCAATATAAGACAGAAATCCCATGAGATTTGGACTGATCTGTCATGAGATTTGACTCTCAAGATTTGGACTCCAATACCATGAAGTTTGGACTGAAGCGTCATGAGATTTGAGTCTCATGAGTGGGAACCAAATCTTGCGAGATTTTCACTAACATTTAATGAGACTTGAGCCTCAAGATAGGGACCGAAATCACACAAGATTTGGGCTGAAATCTCAAGATACTTGAGTCTCCTCATTAGGACTGAAATCTGGGAGGTTTGACTGAAGACTCGTGACTCTTGCATGTAAAGTTTCAGACCGAAATCCCATGAGAATTGGATTGAAATCTCATGCGACATGAGTCTCAAAATTCGGACCGAATTCCCACAAGATTTGGAATGAAGTCTCATGAGACTTGAGTCTCAATATATGAGAGAAATCCCATGACATTTGGACTAGGATCTCATGAGATTTGAGTCTCAACATATTACAGAAATCCCATGATATTTGGGCTGAGGTCTCTTGAGATTTGAGTCTCAAGATTAGGACTGAAATACCATGAGTTTTGGACTAAGGTCTCAGGAGACTTGAGTCTCAGGATTGGGATCAAAATCCCATGAGATTGTTGAATTCTCAAGAGATTTGAGACTTTGTATTCAGAATGAATTCCCATTAGATTTTGACTGAAGTCTCACAAAACTTGAGTCTCAAAATTGGGACCAAAATCCCACATATTTGGACTGAAGTCTGATGAGAATTGAGTCTCAAGATTGAGGTCAAAATCCTGTGAGAATTTGACTGAAGTTTTGCAAAATTTGAGGTTCAGGATTTGCAAAAATTCCCACGAAATTTAGAGTGCAGTCTCTCCAGTCCTGAGTCTCAAGATTAGGACCGAAATCCCAAGAGAGTGTGACTGAATTCTCATGAGATTTGAGACTCTGCATTCAGAAAGATTCCCTGGAGATTTTGACTGAAGTCTCACGAGACTCAAGACTCAAGATTGGGTCAAAATCCTGAGAGATTTGGACTGAAGGCATGATACTTGAGTCTCAAGTTTGGGAATAAAATCCCACGAGATTTGGACTGAGGTCTCATGAGACTTGAGTTTCATGATAGGGACAGAAACCCCACGAAATTCAGACTGATGTCTCATGATTTTAAGTCTCAAGATTGGGGACAAAATTTGTCAGTATTTGGACTGAATTATCACAAGACTTGAGACTCAAGATTGTGACCAAAATCCCTGGAGATTTTGACTGATGTCTCATAAAATTTGAGTCTCATTATTGGGACCCAAATCCCAAGAGATTTGGACTGAAGTCTCAGGAGACTTGAGTCTCAAGTTGGGAAAAAAATCCCACGAAATTTTGAGTGAATTCTCATGAGACTTGAGTCTAAAGTTGTTACCAGAATCCCACAAGATTTGGACAGATGTCTCATGAGATTTGAATCTCAATATTGGGACCAAAATCCCTCATGTTGGGACTAAAGTTTCAGGAGATATGAGTCTCAAGATTGGGAACAAAATACCACAAGATTTGACTGAAGTCTCATGAGACTTGACTCTTAAGATTGGGACCTAAATCCCATGAAATTTTAACTGAAGTCTCATGAGACCATCTCCTGATTGGGGCCAAAATTAGGTGAGATTTGGACTGAGGACTCACGAACCTTGAGTGTCAAGATTGGGACCAAAATCCTGTGAGATTTTGACTGAAGACTCACGAGACTTGAGTCTGAAGTTTGGGACTGAATTCTCATGTGATTTGGACTGAAGTCCCTCGAGACTTCATTCTCAAGATTGGGACTGAACTACCGAGATATTTGGATTAGGGTCTCATGAGACTTGAGTCTCAAGATTGGGAACAATATCCCATGAGATTCTGACTGAAGTCTCATGAGACTTGCATCTCAATATTGGGACCAAAATCAAGCAGATTTGGACTGAAGTCTCATGATATTTGGGTCTCAAGATTGGGATCAAAATCCCATGAGATTTGGAATGATGTCTCATGAGAATTGAATCTGATGATTGGGACTGATATCTTGTGAGATTTAGACTGAAGTTTTGGGAGTCTTGAGTATCAAGATTTGGACTGAAGTCTCACGAGATATGAGTCTCAAGATTTGGAATGAAATTCTGCTAGATTTTGTTTGAAGTCTCATGAGATTTGGAGCTGAAGATTTGGACTGAAATCCCATGAGATTTTGACTGAAGCCTCACTAGACTTGAGTCTCAATATATGCCAGAAATTCTGTGAGATTGGGCTGAGTTCTCCCGAGATTTGAGTCTCATGTTTGGACTGAAATCCCATGATATTTGGACAGATGCCTCATGAGATTTGAGTCTCAAGATTGGGAGCGAAATACCATGAGCTTTTGACTGAAGACTCGGGAGATTTGAGCCTCAGAATAGGGATTGAAATTCCATAAAATTGTACTGAATTCTCAAGAGCTTTTAGTTTTGGATTCAGAATGAATTCCCATGAGACTTTGACTGACGTCTCATGAGAGTTGAGTCTCAAGATTGGGACCAAATTCCCACAGATTTCAACTGAAATCTCATGAGATGTGAGTCTCATGATTGAGACCAAAATCCTGTGAGATATGGACTGAAGTAACAAGACTTGAGTCTAAGGATTGGGACCGAAATCCTGTGAGAGTTTGACTGAAGTCTCATGAGACTTGAGCCTCAAAATTGGGACCAAAATCCCACAGATTTGGACTGAACTCTCACAAGACTTGGGTCTCAAGACTGGGATCAAAATCCTGTGAGAATGTGACTGACATTTTATGAGATTTGAGATTCATGATTCACAAAAATTCCCATGAGATTTGGACTGAAGTCTCTTGAGTCCTGTGTCTCAAGATTAGGGCCTAAATCCCAAGATATCCTGACTGAATTCTCATGAGATTTGAGACTCCAGATGCAGAATGAATTCCCAGGAGATTTTGACTAAATTCTCATGAGAGTCGAGTCTCAAGGTTGGGTCAAAATCCTGAGAGATTTGGACTGAAGTCTTGAGACTTGTGTCTCAAGTTTAGGAACAAACTCCCACAAGATTTGGACTGAAGTCTCAGGAGACTTGAGTTTCAAGATTGGGACTAAAATCCTGTGAGATTTTGACTAAAGTCTCACGATATTGAGTCTCCTGTTTGGGATTGAAATTGCGTGAGATTTGGACTAATGTCTCATGATTTTGTACCTCAAGATTAGGACCAATATTTGATGAGATTTGGACTGAAGTCTCCACAAGACTTGAGTCTCAAATTGGGACCGAAATCCCACGAGATTTGGACTAATGTCACATGAGATTTGAGTCTCAAGTTTGGGGCCTAAATTCGATGAGATTTGGACTGAAGTCTTTGAGACTTGAGTCTCAAGATTTGGACAGAAATACCATGATATTTGGACTGAAGACTCACAAGTCTTGAATGTCAAGATTGCTACTGAAATCCTGTGAGATTTGGACTGATGTCTCACAAGACATGAGTCTCAATATATGACAGAAATCCTGAGAGATTTGGACTTATGACTCACGAGATTTGAGTCTCAAGATTGGGACAGAAATACAGCAATATTTAGACTGAGTCTCAGGAGGCTTGTGTCTCAAGTCAGGGACCGTAATCCCATGATATTTGGACTGATGTCTCATGAGATTTGAGTCTCAATATTGAGACTGAAATCCCATGAGATTTGGAAAGAAATCCACAAGACTTCATTCTCAACTTTGGGACCAAAATCCCTTGATATTTGGACTGAAGTCTCATGAGAGTCTCAAAGTTGGGGACAAAATTTAACGAGATTCTGACTGAAGTTTCATGAGCATAGAATCTCATGAGATTTGAGTCTCAAGATTGGAACTGAAATCCCATGAAATTTGGACTGAAGTCTCCCGAAAATTGACTCACGATTTAGACCAAAATCCCACAGATTTAGACTGAAATTTCACACAACTGGAGTCTCAACATTTTGACACAATTTCCATGAGATATGGAATATTGATTCATGAGATTTGATTCTCAAGTTTAGGACCCAAATACTGTGAGGTTTTGACTGATGTTTCATGCGACTAGAGTCTCAGGATTGGGATCAAATTCTGGCATGATTGTGACTGAATTCCCACAGGATTTGAGACTTTGGATTTGGAATAAATTCCAAGGAGATTTTGACTGAAGTCTCAAGAGACATGGTATTAAGATTTGGACAGATATCCCGTGATATTTGGACTGAATTCATGAGACTTGAGTCTCAAATTGAGACCAAAATCCCACAAGATTTGGACTGAAGTCTCAGAAGCCTTGAGTCTCAAGATTGTGAACAAAATCCTGCGAGATTTTGGCTGAAGTCTCATGAGACTTGAGTGTCAAGATTGGGTCCAAAACCCCATGAAATTTTGACTGAAGTCTCATGATACTTGAGCCTGCCGATTGGGACCAAAATCTCATGAGATTTGGTCTGAAGACTCGTGAATCTTGAGTGTCAAGATTGGGACTGAAATCCCATGAGATTTGGATGGAAGTCTCAGTAGATATGAATCTCAGGATTCGGTCCAAAAACACATGAGATTTGGACTGAAGTCATGTGAGACGTAAGTCTCAATATATGACAGCAATCCCAAGATATTTGGACTAATGTTTCATGAGATTTGAGTCTCAAGTTTGGGACTTAAATCCCATGAGATTTGGACTGAAGTCTCAAGAGATTTGAGTATCAGGATCGGTATCAAAATCTGACGAGATTGTGACTGAATTCCCACAGGATTTGAGACGCTGGATTTGGAATGAATTCCAAGGACATTTTGACTGAAATCTCATGAGACTTGAGTCCCAAGATTGGGACCGAAATCCCATGAGATTTGGACTGAAGTCATGAGACTTGAGTCTCAAGATTGGGCCCAAAATCCCTCTAGATTTGGACTGAAGTCTCATGACATTTGAGTCTAGAAATTGCCAAAAAATCCTGCGAGATTCTGACTGAAGTCTCATGAGACTTGAGTCATATGATTGGGACTGAAATCCCGTGAAAGTTTGAATGAAGTCTCACGATATTTGAGTCTCCTGATTGGGACCGAAATCAAGCGAGATTTGGACTGAAGACTCACTATTCTTGAAAGTCAAGATAGGGACCGAAATCCCATGAGATATGGACTGAAGTCTCTCGTGACATGAGTCTCAAGATTCGGTCCAAGATTCAGCAAGATTTGGAATGAAGTCTCATGAGAGCTAAGTTTCAATATGTGACAGAAATCCCGTGAATTTTGTGATGTCTTACTGATTTGAGTCTCAAGATTGGGACTGATCCAACAAGATTTGGACTGAAGACCCATGAGACTTGAGACTAAAGTTTGGGCTGAATTCTCATGATATTTTGACTGATGTCTCATGAGATTTGAGTCTCATAATTGGGACCAAAATCCCAAGAGATTTGGACTGACATCTCAGGAGACATGAATCTCAGGATTGGGAATGAATTCCCATGAGATTTTGACTGAAGTCTCATGAGACTTGATTCTCAAATTAGGAGCGCAATCCTGTGAAATTTTTAGTGATGTCTCATGAGACTGGAGTCTCAAGTTTGGGACCGAAATTCCACAAGATTTGGACAGATGTCTCATGAGATTTGAGTCTCAAGTCTGGGACCAAAATCCCACTTGCTTGGACTGAAGTCTCAGGAGATATGAGTTTCAAGATTGGGAACAAAATCCTGCGAGATTTTGACT
Source organism: Spilogale gracilis (assembly GCA_004023965.1). Classification (NCBI taxonomy): domain Eukaryota; kingdom Metazoa; phylum Chordata; class Mammalia; order Carnivora; family Mephitidae; genus Spilogale; species Spilogale gracilis. Next base: position 82,947 of record PITA01004901.1, on the reverse strand, counting down.
GAAGTGTCATGAGACTTAGGTCTCCTGATTGGCATGAAATCTCACGTGATTTGGACTGAAGACTCGTGAGACATGAGTCTCAATATATGAACAAAAATCCATGAGATTTGAACTGATGTCTTACGAGATTTGGATCTCAAGATTGGGAATGAAATCCCATGAGATTTGGACTGAAGTCTTACGAGACTTGAATCTCAAGTTTGAGACAGACAACCCATGAGATTTAGACTGATGTCTCATGACAATTCATTCTCAAGTATGGGACTGAAATACCGCCATATTTGTTCTGAAGTCTCACGAGACTTGAGTCTAAAGATTGGGAACAAAATCCTGTGATATTCTGACTGAAGTCTCATGAGAATTGTGTCTTAAAATTGAGACCAAAAACCCTCAGATTTGGACTGAAGCCTCTCGAGATTTGAGATGTAATATTGGGACTGAAATCCTGTGATATTTGGACTGGACTCCCATGAGAAATGACTCTCAATATTTGGACCACAATCCAGCAGGATTGGACTGAAATCTCACAAGACATGAGTGTCAAGTTTTTGATGGAAATTTCATGAGAATTGGACTGATGACTCAGGAGATTTGACTCACAAATTTGGCCTGAAATACTGTGAGGTTTGGACTAAAGTCTCACAAACTTGATTCTCAAGATATGGCTCAAAAGCCCACGATATTGTGACTGAATTCTCACGAGATTTGAGACACAGGATTTTCATTGAATTCCTGGGACATTTTGCCTGAAATCTCATGAGACTTGAGTCTCAAGATTTGGACTGAAATCCCACGAGATTTGGACTGAAGTCTCATGAGACTTGAAGCTAAAAATTGGGATGGAATCCGAGAGATTTTGACTGAAGTCTCATGAGACATGAGTCTCAATATATGACAGAAATCCCATGAGATTTGGGCTGAGGTCTCATGAGATTTGAGTCTCAAGATTGGGTCTGAAATACTGCGAGATTTGGACAGATGTCTCATGATATTTGAGACTCAAGATTGGGACCAAAATACCGTGAGGTTTGGACTAAAGTTCAGGAGACTTGAATCTCATAATTGGTTTTGAAAGACCATGGGATTGTGTGGAATTCTTTGAGGCTTTGGATTCAGAATGAATTCCTATGAGATTTTGACTGAATTCTCATGAAAATTGAGTCTCAAATTTGGGATCAAAACCCTGGAAATTTGGACTGAAGTCTCACAAAATTTAAGTCTCAAGATTGGGACTGAAATCTCATGAGATTTGGACTGAAATTTCATGAGAATTGACACTCCAGTTTTCAGCCAAAATCACGCAGATTTAGACAGAAATCTCACAAGACTTGTGTCTGAAGATTTTGATGGAAATCCCACGATATTTGGACTGATCACTCATGAAGTTTGAGTCTCAAGATTGGGACCGAAATACCCTGAGGTTTGGACTGAAGTCTCACGATAATTGAGTCTCATGATTGGGTCAAAATCTCACGAGATTGTGCCTGAATTTTCACTAGATTTGAGACTCTGGATTTGGAATTAATTCCAAGGGCATTTTGACTGAATTCTCATGATACTTGAGTCTCAAAATTGGGACCAAAATCCCATGAGATTTGGACTGAATTCACAAGACTTGAGTCTCAAAACTGGGACTGAAATCCAATGAGATATGGACTGAAGTCTCATGATACTTGAATCTCAAGCTTATGAACAAAATCCCAGGAGATTTTGACTGAAGTCTCATTAGACTTTAGTCTCAAGATTGGGACCAAAATCCCATGAAATTTTGACTGAAATCTCATGAGACTTGAGTATCCTGATTGGGACTGAAATCAACTGAGATTTGGACTGAAGACTCTCTAGTCTTGACTGTCAAGACTGGGACTAAAATCCCATGAGATATGGACAGATGTCTCTCACGACATGAGTCTCAGGATTCGGATCAAAATTCCGCAAGATTTGGAATGAAATCTCACGAAACCTAAGTCTCAATATATGACAGGAATCCCGCCAGTTTTGGGCTGATGTCTCATGAGATTTGAGTCCAAAGATTGGGACTGAAATTCCATGAGATTTGGACTGAAGTCTCAGGGACTTGAGTCTCAAGTTGGGAATGAAATTCCATGATATTTTTACTGAAGTCTCACAAGACTTGCATCTCCTGATTGGGACCAAAAACTCGTGAGATTTGGACTGAAGACTGCCCAAACTTGAGTGTCAAGATTGTGACCAAAATCTCGCAAGATTTGGACAGAAGTCTCAGAATACTTGAGTCTCAATATATGACAGAAATACCGCGTGATTTGGAATGATGTCCCATGAGATTTGAGTATCAAAATTTGGACTGAAATACTGTGTGGTTTGGACTGAAGTGTCATGAGACTTGAGTCTCATGAGTTGGTCAAAATCCTGAGAGATTTTGACTGATGTCTCATGAGACTTGAGCCTCAAGATTGGGACTGAAATCCCATGAAACTTTTACTGAACTCTCGAGAGACTTGAGTTTCCTGATTGGGCATAAATCTTGGGAGATTTGGACTGAAGACTCGCGAGTCTTGAGTGTAATGTTTCAGATGGAAATCCCGCAATATTTGGAATGATGACAGAAATCCCGTGAGATTTTGGCTGATGTCTCATGAGATTTAAGTCTCAATATGACAGTAATCCCATGAGATTTGAGTTGAGGTCTCATGAGATTTGTGTCTCATGATTGGGACAAAAATACCGTGAGTTTTGAACTAAGGTCTCAGAAGACTTGAGTCTCACAATTGGGATCAAAATACCATGAGATTGTACTAATTCTGAAGAGATTTGAGACTTCAGATTCAGAATGAATTCTCATGAGATTTTGTCTGAAGACTCACGAGACTAGGGTCTCAAGATTGGGACCAAAATCCCATGATATTTGGAGTGAAGTCTCATGAGACTTGAGTCTCCTGATTGGGACTGAAATCTTGTGAGATTTGTACTGATTTCTCAAGAGATTTGAGTCTCCAGATTGGGACCAAAATTCAACAAGAGTTGGACTGAAGTCTCAAGAGACATTAGTATCAAGATTGTGATGGAAATCCCACCAGATTTGGACTGATGTCTCACGAGTCTTGATTGCCAAGATTGTGACAAAAATCCCACAGGATTTAGACAGAAGTCTCATGAGACTTGAGTCTCAATATATGACAGCAATCCCAATAGATTTGGACTGATGATTTTGGACTGATGTCTCATGAGATTTGAGTCTCAAGATTTCGGCTGAAATACCATGAATTTGGGGTGGAAGTGTCATGAGACTTGAGTCTCATGATTGCAAACAATATCCCGTGAGATTTTGACTGACGTCTCATGAGACTTGAGCCTCAGTATTTGGACCAAAATCCCATGAGATTTGGACTGAACTCTCATGAGACTTGAGTCCTCTGATTGGTACCGGAATCTCTGGAGATTTGGACTGAAGACTCATGAGTCCTGCATGTCAAGTTTGGGACCAGAATCCCGCGAGATTAGGACTGAAGTCAAATGAGACTTCAGTCTCAGTATATGATAGAAATCCCTCGAGTTTTGGACTGATGTCTCACGAGATTTGAGTCTCAAGATTGACACCAAAATCCCCTGAGATTTGGACTGAAGTCTCACGAGACATCATTCTCAACTTTGGGACTGAAATTGGTGAGATTTGGACTGAAGTCACACAAGACTTCATTTTCAAGTTTGGGTACAAAAATCCCATGAGATTCTGACTGAAGTCTCATAAGAATTGAGTCTCAAAATTGGGAACAAAAATCCACTTATTTGGACAGAAGTCTCATGAGATTTGAATCTCAAAATTGGGACCGAAGTCCAACGAGATTTAAACTGAAGTCTAACGAGACTTGAGTCTGAAGTTTCAGACAGAAATCCCAAGAGATTTGGACTGATCTCTCATGAGATTTGAGTCTCAAGATTGGGACTGAAATTCTGTGAGATTTGGACTGAAATCTCATGAGAATTGACTCAAAAGATGGGGCCAAAATCCCACAGATTTGGACTGATATCTCACAAGACATGAGTCTCAAGATTTTGACAGAAATCCCATGAGATTTGAACTGATGTATCATGAGATTTGAGTCTCAATATTGGGACCAAAATCCTATGTTTTTGGACTGAAGTCTCAGGAGATATGAGTCTCAAGATTTGGAACAAAATCCAGTGAGATTTGGCTGAAGTCCAATGAGACTTGTGTCTCATGATTCGGACTGATATTCTGTGAAATTTGGACTGCTTTCTCATGAGACTTGAGCCTCCTGATTGGGACAGAAATCTCATGAGATTAGAACTGAAGACTCAAGAATCTTTAGTGTCAAGATTGTGACCAAAATCCCACGAGATTTGGACTGAAGTCTCACTAGATATGAGTCTCAAGGTTCTGACTGAAGTCCGAATGTGACTCAATATTAGGACCCAATATTAGGACTGAAATCCCACAATATTTGGACTGAAGTCTCATGAGACTGAATCTCAAGTTAGGGACCAAAATCCCATGAGATTTGGACTGAAGTCTCATGAGACTTCATTCTCATGATTGAGACCAAAATACCATGATATTTGAACTGAAATCTCATGAGACTTGAGTCTCAAGACTGAGAACAAAATCCCACGAGATTTTGACTGAAGTCTTAGGAGACTTGAGGCTCAATATTGGGTTGGAAATCCCATGAAATTTTGACTGAAGTCTCACAAGGATGGAGTCTCCTGATTGGGACTGAAATCTCATGAGATATGGACTGAACTCTCATGAGATATGAATCTCAAGATTCAGACCAAAAACCCTTGAGATTTGGATGGAAGCCTCATTAGACTTGAGTCTCAATATATTAGAGAAACCCCACAAGATTAGGGATGATATCTCATGAGATTTGAGTCTCAAGATTGGGACCAAAATTCCGTGATATTTGAACTAAAAACTCACAAAACTTGAGTGTCAAGATTGTGACTTAAATTTAGCGAGATTTGGACTGAAGTCTCACTAGAAATGAGTCTCAAGGTTCAGACCAAAATCCCAGAAGATTTGGAATGAATCACGAGACTTGAGTCTCAAGAATGGGACCTAAATCCCGCAAGAATTGGACTGATGTCTCACAATTTGAGTATCAAATTTGGGGCCAAAATCGATGAGATTTTGACTGAAGTCTCATGAGATTGAGTCTCGAGATTGGGACTGATAACCCATAAAATTTTGACTGAAGTCTCACTAGACTTGAGTCCCCTGATTGGGACTGTAATCAAGTGAGATTTGGACTGAAGACTCATTAGTCTTGATTGTCAAGATTGGGACCAAAATCCCATGAAATATTGACTGAAGTCTCTCACAACATGGTTCTTAAGACTCAGACTGAAATTCTGCAAGATTTGGAATGAAGTCCCACGAGACCTGTGTCTCAATATATGACAGAAATCCTGTGAGCTTTCGACTGATGTCTCATGAGATTTGAGTCTCAAGTTTGGGACCAAAATCCCAAGAGATTTCAACTGATGTCTCACAAGATTTGAGTCTAAGATTGGGACCGATATCCGACGAGATTTGGACTGAAGTCTTAGGAGATTTGAGTCTCATGATTGGGAATGAAATCCCATGAGATTTTGACAGAAGTCTCATGAGACTTGAGTCTCAAAATTGGGTGCAAAACCCCATGAGATCTGTACTGACCTCACAACAGTTGAGTCTCAAGATTGGGACCTAAATCCAGCAAGATTTGGACTGATGTCTCACAATTTGAGTCTCAAGATTGGAGCCAAAATTCAATGAGATTTGGACTGAAGTCTCATGAGACCTGACTCTCAAGACTTGGACCAAAATCTCACAGTGGTAGACTGAAATCTCAGGAGACTTGAATCTCAAGATTTTGATGGAAATCCCCCAGTATTTGGACTGATGACTCATGAGATTTGAGTCTGAATATTGGGACCAAAATACCATGAGGTTTTGACTGGAGTCTCAGGAGATATGATTCTCAAGATTGGGAACAAAATCCTGCAAGATTTTGACTGAAGTCTCAGGAGACTTGAGTTTCCTGATTGGAACCGAAATCTCGTAAGATTTTGACTGAAGACTCATAAATCTTGAGTGTCAAAATTGGGACCAAAATCCCATGAGATTTGGACTGAAATATCAGGAGACATGAGTATCAAGATTGAGAATGAAATCCCATGATATTTTGGCTGAAATCTCATGAGACTAGAGTCTCAAGATTGGGAGCAAAATCCCTTGAAATTTTGAGTGAAGTCTCTACCAGACTTGAGTCTCAACTTTGGGACCAAAATCCTACAAGATATGGACAGAAGTCTCATGAGATTTGAGTCTCAAGATTGGGAAAAAAATTCCACGTGTTTGAAATGAATACTCAGGAGATATGAGTCTCAGGATTGGGAAAAAAATCCTGTGAGATTTTGACTGAAGTCTCATGAGCCTTGAGTCTCATGATTGGGACCGAAATCCCACAAAATTTTGACTGAAGTCTCATGAGACTTGAGTCTCCTGTAAGGGACTGAAATCTCATAAATCTTAAGTGTCAAGATTGTTACCAAAATCCGGGAGATTTGGAGTGAAGTCTCACTAGGGATGAGACTCAAGATTTGAACCAAAATCCCATGATATTTCAACTGAAGTCTCATGAGACATGAGTCTTAATATATGACAGAAATCCCGTGAGATTTGGACTGATGTCTCATGAGGTTTGAGTCTCAAAATTTGGACTGAATTCCCACAAGATTTGGAATGAAGTCTCACCAGACTTGAGTCTCAATATATGACAGAAATCCCGTGAGATTTGGGCTGAGGTCTCATGAGATTTGAGTCTCAATATTGGGATCAAAACACCGTGAGTTTTGGACTAAAGTCTCAGGAGACATGAGTCTCATAATTAGGATTGAAATACTGTGAGATTTGACTAAATTCTCAAGAGATTTGATAATTCGGATTCAGAATGAATTCCCATTTGGACTAAAATCTCACACAAGACTTGAGTCTCAAGAGTTTGATGGAAATCTCGCAATGTTTGGACTGATGACTCATGACATTTGAGTCTCAAGATTGGGACCAAAAAACCTGAAGTTTTCACTAAAGTCTCAAGAGGCTTGAGTCTCCAGATTGGGGCTGAAATCAAGCGAGATTTGGACTGAAGACTCGCAAGATTGGGATCAAAATCCTGTGAGATATGGACTGAACTCTCTCACGACATGAATCTTAAGATTTGGACCAAAATTCCACAAGAATTGGAATGAAGTCACATGAGACCTATGTCTCAATATAAGACAGAAATCCCGTGAGTTTTGGACTAATGTCTCAGGATATATGAGTCTCATGATTGGGACCAAAATCCCACGAGATTTGGACTGAAGTCTCAGGAGACTTGAGTCTCAAGATTCTCACCAAAATGCCATGAGATTTTGACTGAAGTATCATGAGACTAGAGTCTCAAGATTGTGGGTGAAATCCCATGAAATTTTGATGAAGTCTCACGAGACTGAGTCCCAAGTTTGGGACCAAAATCCCATAAGTTTTGGACAGATGTCTTATGATATTTGAGTCTTAAATAGGGACCCAAATCCCACGTGTTTGGAATGAAGTCTCAGGAGGTATGAGTTTCAAGATTGGTAACAAAATACCGTGAAATCTTGCCTAAAGTCTCATGAGACTTGAGTCTCCTTATTGGGACCAAAATCTCATGAGATTTGGACTGAAGTCTTGGGAATCTTTAGTGTCATGATTGGGACCAAAATCCTGAGAGATTTGGACTGAAGTCTCACAATACTAGAGTCTTAATGTATGACAGTAATTTGGACTGATGTCTCACGAGATTTGAGGCTGAATATTTGGACCAAAATTGTGTGAGATTTGGACTGAAGTCTCAGAGACTTTAGTCTCAAGTTTGGGACTGAATTCCCATGAGATTTGGATGAAGTCTCAGGAGACTTCATTCTGAAGATTGGGCCTGAAATACAGCGATATTCGAACTGAAATCTCACGAGACTTGAATCTCAAGATTGGGAACAAATCCTGCGAGATTCTGACTGAAGTTCCATGAGAATTGTGTCTCAAAATTAGGACCAAATTTTCATAAATTTGGACTGAAGTCTAATGGGACTTGAGTCTCAAGGTTGGGAATAAAATCCCATTAGATTTGGACTGATGTCTAATGAGACTTGAGTCTCAAGTTTCTGACTGGAATCCCATGATATTTGGATGAAGCCTCACAAGACTTCATTCTCAAGATTGGGCCCAATATACCACGATATTTGAACTGAAATATCACGAGACATGAGTCTCAAAATTCAGACTGGCATCCCACAGTATTTGGAATGAATTCATGAGACTTGAGTCTCAAGATTGGGACCGAAATCCCCGAGATTTTGACTGATGTCTCATGACATTTGAGACTCAAGATTGGGACCAAAATTCAACAAGAGTAGGACTGAAGTCTCACAAGATATAAGACTCAAGATTTGGACAAAATCTCATGAGATTTGGACTGAAGTCTCATGAGACATGATTCTCAATATTCGGACCATAATCCAGCCAGATTTAGACTTATGTCTCAAGAGACTTGAGTCTCAATATATGACAGAAATCCCGTGAGATTTCGACTGATGTCTCATGAGATTTGAGTCTCATGATTGGGACTGATATCCCACCTTTTTGACTGAAGTCTCATGAGACTTGAGTCTCCTAATTGGGACTGAAATCTCATGAAATTTCATGAGAAATTTCCAGCCAGGAATCTTTAGTGTCAAAGTTGGTTCTGAAATCCCTCAAGACATGGACTGATGTCTTGTGATATTTGAGTCTCATTCTGGGACTGAAATCTGACGAGATTTGGACTGAAGTCTCACGAGACTGGAGTCTCAAATTTCGGACTATAATCCCATGAGATTTCGACTGAAGTCTCATAAGACTTCACACTCATGATTGGGATAGAAATACTGCAAGATTTGGGTGGCGCCTGGGTGGCTCAGTTGGTTGGGTGACTGCCTTCGGCTCAGGTCATGATCTTGGGGACCTGGAATTGAGCCCCACATTGAGCTCCCTGCTTGGTGGGAAGCGTGCTTCTCCCACTCTCACTTCCCCTGCTTGTGTTCCCTCTCTGGCTGTGTTTCTCTCTGTCAAATAAATAAAATCTTAAAAAAATATTTTTAAAAAAAGGAATACTGCAAGATTTGGATTGAAGTCTCATGAGATTTGATATCAAGATTGGGAACCAAATCACACGAGATTCTTACTGAAGTCTCATGAGATTTGAGTCTCAAGTTTGGGACCAAAATCCCATGGATTTGGATTGAAGGCTCACAAGAATTGAATCTCCAGATTGAGACCAAAATCCCACATATCTGGAATGAAATCTCATGAGACAAGAGTCTCAATATTTGGACCATAATCCCACCAGATTTAGACTTATGTCTCAAGAGACTTATATGACAGAAATCCCAGGAAATTTTGACTGATGTCTCATGAGATTTGAGTCTCATGATGGGACTGATATCCTGTCTTTTTTGACTGAAGTCTCACAAGACTTGAATCTCCTTATTTGGACTGAAATCTCATTAAATTTGGACTGAGGACTCAGGAATCTTTAGTGTCAAGGTTGGTACCAAAATCCCACGAGAGTTGGACTGATGTCTTATGAAATTTGAGTCTCATGATAGGGACTGAAATATGACGAGATTTGGACTGAAGTCTCCTGAGACTTGAGTCTCAAATTTGGGACTATAATCCCATGAGATTTTGACTGAAGTCTCACAAGGCTTCATTCTCATGATTGGGATTGAAATACCACAAGATTTGGATTCAAGTCTCACGAGACTTGAGTCTCAAGATTGGGAACCAAATCATGTGAAATTCTGACTGAAGTCTCATGAGACTTGAGTCTCAAGTTTTTATGGAAACACCATGAGATTTGGACTGATGTCTCATGATATTTGAGTCTCAAGATTGTGACCGAAATACCGTGAGGTTTGGACTGAAGTCTCACGAGACTTGAGTCTCAGGATTGGGATCAAAATTTCATGAAATTCTGACTGAATTCTCATGATATTTGAGACTCCAGATTCATAATGTATTCCCCAGACATTTTGACTGAATTCTCAGGAGACTTGAGTCTTCAGATAGGGTCCGAAATCCTGTGAGAATTGGTTTGAAGTCTGGAGAGTCTCAAGATATGGACCAAAATCCCCCGAGATTTTGACTGAAGTCTCATGAGACTTGAGTCTCAAGATTGGGTCAAAATCCCAAGAGATTTGGACTGAAGTCATGAGACTTGAGTGTTAAGTTGGGGGAAAAATCCCATGAGAAATGGACTGATGTCTCATGGACTTGAGTTTCAAGGTTGGGACCAGAATTCCATGAGATTTGGACTGATATTTCACGATAATGAGTCTCATGATTGGGACCAAAATTCGACGAGATTTGGACTGAAGTCTCATGAGACTTGAGTCTCAAGATTGGGACTGAAATCCCATGAGATTTTTACTGATGTCTCATGATATTTGAGTCTCAATATTAGGACCTAAATTTGACGAGATTAGGCCTGAAGTCTCACAAGACATGAGTCTCAAGATTGGGACCGAAATACCATGATATTTGGACTGAAGTCTCACGAGTCTAGAGTGTCAAGATTGTGTCCAAAATCCTGCAAGATTTGGACTGAAGTCTCACAGAACATGAGTCTCTTGATTTGGACTTAAATCCTGTGATATTTGGACTGAAGTCTCATGAGACTTGAGTCTTAATATATGACAGAAATACCGTGAGATTTGGACTGATGACTCATGAGATTTGAGTCTCAAGATTGGGACTGAAATCCCATGATATTTTGACGGAGGTCTCACGAGGCTTGAGTCTCAAGTTGGGGACCGTAATCTCACGAGATTTAGACTGATGTCTCATGAGATTTGAGTCTCAATATTGGGGCCAAAATCCCATGATATTTGGAAAAAATATCACCAGATTTCATTCTCAACTTTGGGACTGAAATCCCATGAGATTTGGACTGAATTCTCAAGAGACTTGAGTCTCAAGATTGGAAACAAAATCCTGCGAATTTCTGACTTAAGTTTCATGAGAATAGATTCTCAAAGTTGGGAGAAAAATTCTGTGAAATGTTGAGTGAAGTCCCACAAGACTTGAGTCTCAAGTGTGGGACTGAAATCCAAGAAGATTTGGACATATTTCTCATGAGATCTGCGTCTCAATATTGGGACTGAAATCCCCAGTTTTTGGACTGAAGTCTCAGGAGATATGAGTCTCAAGATGGGGAATAAAATCCCACAGATTTTGACTCAAGTCTCATGAGTCTTGAGTCTCAATATTGGGAAGAAATCCCATGAGATTTTGACTGAAGTCTCACGAGACTTGAGTCTCCTGATTGGGACTGAAATCTCATGAGATTTGGACTGAAGTATCGTGAATCTTGAATGTCAAGATTGGGAGTGAAATTTCGTGAGAGTTGGACTGAATTCACAAGACTTGAGTCTAAAGAATGGGACCAAAATCCCATGAGATTTGTACTGATATCTCATGAGGTTTTAGCCTCAATATTGGGACCAAAATCTGAGGAGATTTGGAAAAAAACTCACCAGAATTTATTCTCAACTTTGGGACCAAAATCTTGCAATATTTGGACAGAAGTCTCAAGAGACTTGAGTCTCAAGATTGGGACAAATTCCCATGAGATTCTGTCTGAAGACTCATGAGAATTTTATCTAAACATTGTGACAAAAATCCTGCAGATTTAGACTGAAGTCTCATTAGACTTGAGTCTCAAGATTGGGAATGAAATCCCACGAGATTTAGACGGAAGTCTCACGAGACTTGAGTCTCCTGATTGGGAACAAATTCTCGTGAGATTTGGACCAAAGTCTCACGAATCTTGAATGTCAAGATTGGGTGTGAAATTCCACGAGATTTGGACTGAATTCATAAGACTTGACTCTAAAGATTGAGATCAAAATCCCACGAGATTTGGACTGATGTCTTTTTTTTAAAAGATTTTTATGTATTTATTTAACAGAGAGAAACATAGCTAGAGAGGGAACACAAGCAGAGGGACTGAGAGAGGTAGAAGCAGGCTTCCCGCTGAGCAGGAAGCCCGATGCGGGGCTCAATCCCAGGTCTCCAGGATCATGACCTGAGCCGAAGGACTGATGTCTTATGAGATTTGAGCCTCAATATTGGGACCAAAATCTAAGGAGACTTGGAAAAATATCTCACCAGACTTCATTCTCAAATTTGGGACCAAACTCTTGCAAGAGATGGACTGAAGTTTCAAGAGACTTGAGTCTCAATATTGCGACAAAATCCCATGAGATTCTGGCTGAAGTCTCATGAGACTTGAGTCTCAAGTTTGGGTCTGAAATCCCAAGAATTTTGGACTGATATCTCATGATATTTGAGTCTGAAGATTGGGACCAATACCCCACAATATATAGACTGAAGTCTCACGAGACTTGAATCCCTAGATAGGGACTGAAATCCCATGAGATTTGGGATGCTGTCTAACAAGACATGAGTCTCAATATTGGGAACAAAATCCTATGAAATTTTGACTGAAGTCTCATGAGAATTGAGACTCCTGATTGGGACCGCAATCTCACGATATTTGGACTGAAGTCTCACGAGATATGAGTCTCAAGATTCTGACTGAAATCTTGTGAGATTTAGACTGAAGTCACATGAGACTTGAGCCTCAATATTGGGACCACAATCTTACAATATTTGGACTGAAGTCTCACGAGATATGAGTCTCAAGATATAGACCAAAATCCTGCGAGATTTGGACTGAAGTAATGAGACTTGAGTCTCAAGAATGGGAGTGAAAACCATGAGAATTTGACTGAAGTCTCACGAGAATTGAGTCTCAAAATTGGGAACAAAATCTCAGAGATTTGGACTTAAATCTCATGAGCTTGAGTCTCAAGATTGAGATTGAAATCCTGTGAGATTGTGACTGAAGTTTTACGTGTTTTGAGATTCAGGATTCACATAAATTCCCACAAAACTTGGACTGAAGTCTCTTGAGTCCTGAGTCTCAAGATTAGGACCTAAATCCAAAGAGATTGTGACTGAATTCTCATGAGATTTGAGACTACAGATTTGGAATGAATTCCCAGGAGATTTTGACTGAATTCTCATGAGACTCAAGTCACAAGATTGGGTCAAAATCCTGAGAGATTTGTACTGAAGTCTCATGAGACTTGAGTTTTAAGATTTGGACTGAAATCCTGAAGTCTCACGAGCATTTAGTCTCCTGTTTGGGACCAAAATCTCATGATTTTTGGACTGAAGACTCAGGAGTCTTGAGTATCAAGATGCGACCAAAATTTCGTGAGTTATGGACTGAAGTCTCTCATGGCATGAGTCTCAAGATTCAGACCAAAATCCCACAATATGTGGAATGAAGTCATGACTCTTCAGTCTCAAGATTGGGACTGAAATCCCCCAAGATTTGGACTGAAGTCTCATGAGTCTTGAGTGTCAAGATTGTGAAGAAAATCCCATGAGATTTGGACTGAAGTCTCACAGACATGAGTCTCAAGATTCAGATCGAAATTCCATGCAATTTGGACTGAAGTCTCATGAGACTTCATTCCAAAGATTGGGACCGTGAAGTCTCGTGAAGTCTCACGAGATTGGAGTCTCAATATATGACAGAAATACAGTGGTATTTGGGCTGATATCTCATGAGATTTTAGTCTCAAGATTGTGAGTAGAATCACGTGAGGTTTGGACTAAAGTCTCAGGAGAATTGAGTCTCATAATTGGGATCAAAATACCACAAGATTGTCTTGAATTTTCAAGATATTTGAGACTTTGGATTCAGAATGAATTCCCATGAGATTTTGACTGAAGTCTCCTGAGAATTGAATCTCAAAATTGGGACCAAAATAACGCAGATATGGACTGAAGTCTCATGAGATTTGATTGTCAAGTTAGGGACCTAAATCCCATGAGATTTGTACTGAATTCTCATGAGAATTGACTCCCAAGATTGGGACCAAAATTCCACAGATTTGGACTGAAATCTCATGAGGCTTGACGGAAATATCGTGAGATTCGGGCTGATGACTCATGATATTTGGGTCTCAAGATTGGGACTGAAATACCATTAGATTTGGACTGTAGTCTCATATGACTTGAGTCTCAGGATTGGGATCAAAATCACACAAGATTGTGACTGAATTATCATGAATTTGGAGACTCTGGATTCGGAATGAATTCCCAGGACATTTTGATTGAAGTCTCCTGAGACTCAGGTCTCAACGTTGGTTCAAAATCCCAAGAGATTTGGACTGAAGTCACCAGACTTCAGTCTTAAGTTTGGGAACAAAATCACGCGAGATTTGGACTGGAGTCTCATTAGACTTGAGTTTCAAATCCCATGAGATTTGGACTGATGTCTCACGATTTTGAGACTCAAGATTGGGACCAAAATTCAGCGAGATTTGGACTGAAGTCTCATGAGACATGAGTCTCAAGATTCAGATTGAATTCCTGCAAGATTTGGACTGAAGTCTCACGAGTCTGGAGTGTCAAGATTGTGACTAAATCCCACGAGATTTGGACTGAAGTCTCATGAGACATGAGTCATAAGATTCAGATGAAATCCCATGAGATTTGGACTGGAGTCTCACAAGACTTGAATCTCAATAAATGACAAAAAATCCCACGAGATTTGAACTGATGTCTCACGAGATTAAAGTCTCAATATATGAGAGAAATTCCGTGATATTTGGTCTGAGGTCTCACAAGTTTAGAGTCTCAAGATTGGGACTGAAATACTGTGAGATTTGGACTGATGTCTCATGATACTGGGTTTCAAGATTGGGACCAAAATTTGACGAGATTTGGACTGAAGTCTCATGAGACATGAGTCTCAGGATTCAGACTAAAATCCCTCAAGGTTTGGACTGAAGTCACGAGACTTGAGTCTCAATATCAGGGAAAAAAAACATGAGATTTTGACTGAAGTCTTATGAGAATTGAGTCTCTAGATTTGGACTGAAACCCCATGAGATTTGGACTGAAGTCTCAGGAGTCTTGATACTGAAGATTGGGCCCAAAATACCATGAGATTTTGACTGAAGTCAAAATTGAGTCTCAAATTGGGATGAAAATCCCACAGATTTGGACTGAAGTCTCACGAGACTTGAGTCTCAAGATTGGGATCAAAATCCTGTGAGATTGTGACTGAAATTTATGATATTTGATATTCAGCATTCAAAAAAATTCCCTCGAGATTTTGACTGAAGTATCTCGTGTCCTGAGTCTCAAGATTAGGACCATATTCCCAAGAGATTTCCCAGGAGATTTTGGCTGAAGTCTCATGAGACTCAAATCTCAAGACTGGGTCAAAATCCCAAGAGATTTGGACTGAAATCATGAGACTTGAGTCTCAAGTTTAGGAACAAGATCCCACCTTATTTGGGCTGAAGTCTCATGTGACTTGATTTTCAAGATTTTGACCGAAATCCCATGAGATTTAGACTGAAGTCTCATGATACTTGAGTCTACTCATTGGGACTGAAATCTCGCGAGATTTGGACTTAAGACTCATGGTCTTGTCTGTCAACAT
The DNA here is from genome assembly GCA_004023965.1 of Spilogale gracilis. NCBI lineage: Eukaryota > Metazoa > Chordata > Mammalia > Carnivora > Mephitidae > Spilogale > Spilogale gracilis. The sequence goes on along the minus strand of PITA01004901.1, from coordinate 67,369 downwards.
TGGAACTGAAATCCCAAGAGATATGGACTGAAGTCTCTCATGACATGAGTCTCAAGATTCGGACTGCAATTCTGCAATATGTGAAATGAAGTCTCATGAGACCTAAGCCTCAATATATGAAAGAAATCCTACGAGTTTTGGACTGATGTCTCATGAGATTTGAGTCTCAAGATTTGGACCAAAATTGATGAGATTTGGACTTAAATCTCACAAGACTTGAGACACAAGTTTGGACCCAAATCCCACGATATTTTGACTGATGTTTTATGAGATCTGAGTCTCAACATGTGGACCAAATTCCCAAGAGATTTGGACTGAAGTCTCAGGAGACTTGATTTTCAAGATTGGGAATGATATCCTGTGATATTTGCACTGAAGTCTCATGAGACTAGAGTCTCAAGATTGGGAGCAAAATCCCATGAAATTTTGAGTGAAGTCTCACAAGACTTGAGTCTCATGTTTGGGACCAAAACCCCACAAGATTTGGTGAGTTGTCTCATGAGATTTGAGTCTCAAGATTGGGCCCGAATTCCCACGTGTTTGGGCTGAAGTCTCAGGAGATATGACTCTCGAGATTGGGATAAAAGTCCTGTGAGATTTTCACTGAAATCTCATGAGACTTGAGTCTCAAGATTGGGTCCAAAATCCCACAAAACTTTGACTGAAGTCTCATAAGACATGAGTCTCAAGATTGGGTACAAAATCCTGTGAGATTTGGACTGAAGTCTCATGAGAATTGAGTCTCCTGATTGGGACCGAAATCTTGTGAGATTTGGACTGAAGACTCAGTGGTCTTGAGTGTCTTGAGTGTCAAGATTGGGACTGAAATCCTTCAAGATTTGGACTGAAGTCTCATGTGTCTTGGCGCTGATGATTGGGACCAAAATACCAAGAGATTTTGACTGAAGTCTCCGGAGACTTGAGTCTCAATATATGACAGAAATCCCAGGAGTTTTGGGCTGAGGTCTCATTAGATTTGAGTCTCAAGTTTGAGACCAAAATCTCATGAGATTTGGACTGATATCTCACGAGATTTGAGTGTCAAGATTGGGACTGAAATACCATGAGGTTTGGACTAGTGTCTCAGTAGATTTGAGTCTCAGAATTGGGATCAAAATACCCCAGGATTGTACTTGTACAAATCAAGAGATTTGAGACTTCAGATTCAGAATGAATTCCCATGAGATTTTGACTGAAGTTTCATGAGACAGAGTCTCAAGATTGGGACTGAAATCCCATGAGCTTTGGACTGAAGTCACGAGACATGAGTCTAAAAATTGGGACAAAAATACCAGATTTGGATTCAAATCTCATGAGACTTGAGTCTCAAGATTTGGATCAGAATCATGTGAAATTGTGACTGAAATTTTAAGAGATCTGAGATTCATGATTTGCAAAAATTCCCTTGAGATTTGGACTGAAGTCTCTTGAGTCCTTAGTCTCAAGATTAAGACCTAAATCCCAAGAGATTGTGACTGAATTATTACAAGATGTGAGACTCCAGGTTTGGAATAAATATCCAGGAGATTTTGACTGAAGTCTCATGAGACTTGAGTCTCAAGATTGGGTCAAAATCCTGAGAGATTTGGAATTAATTCACTAGACTTAAGTCTCAAAATGGGATAGAAATCTCATGAGATTTGGACTGATTTCTCATGATTTAGACTCAAGTCTCAAATTTGGTAAGGTTTGGACTGCAGTCTCATGAGACTTGAGTCTCAATATTGGGACAAAATACCAAGAGGTTTGGACCAAAGTCTCAGGAGACTTGAGTCTCAAGTTTGGGATCGAAATATCATGAAATTGTACTGAAATCTCAAGATTTCAGACTTTGGATTCAGACTGAATTCCCATGATATTTTTACTGAAGTCTCATAAAACTTGTGTCTCTAAATTGAGACCAAAATCCAGCGAAATATGGACTGAAGCCACAAGACTTGAGTCTCAAGATTGGGACAAAATACCATGAAATTTTGACTGAAGTCTCACGAGACTTGAGTCTCCTTTTTGGGACTGATATCAAGTGAAATTTGGACTGAAGACTCGCTAGTCCTCATTGTGAAGATTGGGACTGAAATCCCATGAGATATGGACTGAAGTCTCTTGCGACATGAGTCTCAATAATCGAACTGAAATTCCGCAAGATTTGGAATGAAGTCTCACGAGACCTAAGCCACAATATATGACAGAAATCCCATGAATTCTTACTGATGTCTCACAAGATTTGAGTCTCAAGATGGGACTGAAATTCAACGAGATTTGGACTGAAGTCTCAAGAAACTTGAGACTCAAGCATGGGACCAAAATCACACTAGATTTTGACTGATGTCTCATCAGATTTGAGTCCCATTATTAAGACCAAAATCTGATGAAATTTGGATTGAAGTTGCAGGAGACTTGAGTCTCAAGGTTGGGATCAAAGTCCCACGAGATTTTGACTGAAGTCTCATGAGACTTCATTCTCAATATTGGGACTAAATCCTGCAGATTTGGACAGAAATCCCAAGAGATTTGAGTCTCATGATTGGGATCAAAATCCCAGGAGATTTGGACTGAAGCCTCAGGAGACTTGTGTCTCTTGATTGGGACTGAAATAAAGCGTGATTTGGACTGAAGACTCATGAATCTTGATTTTCAATATTGGGACCGAAATACCATGAGATATGGACTGAAGTTTCTTGTGACATGAGTCTCAAGACTGGGACTGAAATCCCAAGAGATTGGGACTGAAGTCTCACAAGACATGAGTCTCCAGATTGGGCCTGAAATTCCACGAGAATTGGACTGAAGTCTTATGAGGCTTCATTCTCAAGATTGGGACTGAAATAATGTGAGATTTGGACTGATGTCTCATGAGAACTGAGTCTCAAGATTGGGAACAAAATCCCACAATTTTGGACTGAAGTCTCACGAGATTTGAGTCTCAAGATTAGGACCTAAATCCCATGAGATTTTGACTGAATTCTCATAATTGACTCTCATGGGTGGGACCAACATCACACAGATTTGGACTGAACCTCATGAGACTTGAGTCTCAATATTGATGGAAACCCTGCCAGATTTGGACTGATGACTCATGAGATTTGAGTCTCAAGATTGGGACGAAAATACCATGAGGTTTGGACTGAAGTCTCACAAGACTTGAGACTCAATATTCAGATAAAAATCCCACGTGATTGTGACTGAACTCTCACGAGATTTGAGAATGCGGATTTGGAATGAATTCCCAGGACATTTTGCCTGAAATCTCACGAGACTTGAGTCTCAAGATTTGAACTGAAATCCCGTGAGATTTGGACTGAAGTCTCATGAGACTTGGGGATGTAGATTCAGACGGAAATCCCACCAGATTTTGACTGAAGTCTCACAAGACAGGAGGCTCAATATATGACAGAAATCACGTGAGATTTGGACTGATGTCTCACGAGATTTGAGTCTCTAGTTTGGACCAAAATACCATGAGTTTTGCAATAAAGTGTCAGGAGACTTGAGTCTCATAATTGACATCAAAATACCACAAGATTGTACTGAATTCTCAAGTGATTTGAGACTTTGGATTCAGAATGAATTCCCATGAGATTTTGACTGAAGTCTTCCATGAGAATTGAGTCTCAAATTTCAGACCAAAATCCGGCAGATTTGGACTGAAGCTCACGAGTTTTGGTTCTCAAGATTGACTGAAATCCAGTGATATTTGGACTGAAGTCTCATGAGAACTGACTCTCAAGATTTCGACCAAATCCCACAGATTTAGATAGAAATCTCATGAGACTTGAGTCTCAAGGTTTTGACGGAAATCCTATGAGATTTGGACTGATGACTCCTGAGATATGACTCTCAAGATTGGGACTGAAATCCCTTGAGATTTGGACTGAAGTCTCATAAGACTTGAGTCTCAAGATTGGGATCAAAAGATTGTGACTGAATTCTCACGAGATTTGAGACTCCAGATTTGGAATGAATTCCCAGGGCATTTTGCCTGAAGTCTCATGGGACTTCAGTGTCAAGATTAAGACCAAATCCCGTGAGATTGGGACTGAAGTATCATGAGACTTGAGTCTCAATATTGGGACCAAAATCCCGCAGATTTGTACTGAAGTCTCACAAGACTTCAGTGTCATGATTGGGATAAAATTCCATGATTTGGACTGATGTCTCACGATATTTGAAGCTCAATGTATGGACTGAAATACTGTGAGTTTTGGACTGAAGTATCCTCAGACTTGAGTCACATGATTGGGAACAAAATCCCAAGAGATTTTCACTGATGTCTCATGATACTTGAGTCTCAATATTGGAATGAAATCCAGCGAGATTTGGACTCATCTCTCACGAGACTTGAATCTCTTGATTGGGAGTGAAATCACGAGAAATTTTGACTGAAGACTCGTGATACTTGCGTGTCAAGTTTGTACCTAAATTTCATGAGAATTTGACTGAATTCTCAAGAGACTTGATCTCAATATGTGACAGAAATCACGCGAGTTTTGGACTGATGTCTCATGAGATTGGAGTCTCAATTTTAGGACCGAAATCCCACGAGATTTGGACTGAAGTCCAAAGAGACTTACGTCTCGAGTTTGGACTGAAATCCCAAGAGATTTGGACTGATGCCTCATGAGTCTCAATATTGGTATGGATATCCCAGGAGATTTGGGCTGAAAACTCATGAGACTTGAGTCTCAAGATAGTGATAGAAATCCCACAAGATTTGAAATGATTTTGAATGAGACTTGAGTCTCAAGGTTGGAACCAAAATTTGGTGAGAGTTGAAGTATGATGAGAATTGTGTCTCCTGATTGGGACTGAAGACTTGTGAGGCTTGAGTGTCAAGATTGGGACCAAAATCTTGTGAGACTTGGTCTGATGTCTCATGAGACATGAGTCTCAATATTCAGACTGAAATCCGGAGGGATTTTGACTGAAGTATCATGAGACTTGGGACTGCAGATTGGGACCAAAACACCAAGAGATTTTGATGGAGTCTCATGATACTTGAGTCCCAAGATTAGGACTGAAATGCCATGAGATTTTTACTGAACTCTCATGAGAATTGAATCTCAAAATTGGGACCAAATACCACAGATTTGGACTGAAGTCTCATGAGATTTGAGTCTCAAGATTGGGATCGAAATCCTGTGAGATTGTGACTGAGGATTCACAAGATTTGAGATTGAGTATTTGCAAAAATTCTCAAAAGTGAGATTTGGTATGAAGTCTCTTGAGTCCTGAGTCTCAACTTTAGGACCTAAATCACAAGAGATTGCGACTGAATTCTCACGAGATTTGAGACTCCGGATTTGGAATGAATTCCCAGGAGATCTTGACTGAAGTCTCATGAGACTCGAGTCTCAATATTGGATCAAAATATCGAGATATTTGGACAGAACTCATGAGACTTGAGTCTTACATTTGTGAACAAAATCCCATGAGAAATGGACTGATGTCTCATGAGACTTGAGTTTCACTATTGGGACCAAAATTCTGTGAGATTTGGACGGTATCTCACGATTTTGAGTCTCAAGATTGGGACCAAAATTTGACAAGATTTTGACTGAAGTCTCACGAGACATGAGTCTCAAGATTCAGACCAAAATACCATGAGATTTGGACTGAGTCTCATGAGTTTTGAGTGTCAAGATTGTGTCCAAAATCCTGCAAGATTTGCACTGAAGTCTCATGAGACATGAGTCTCAAGATTCGGACTGAAACCCAAGAGACTTGGACTGAAGTCTCACGTGACTTTAGTTTCAATATATGACAGAAATCCCCTGATATTTGGACTCATGTTTCAGGAGATTTGAGTCTCAAGATTGAAACCAGAATCCCGCGATATTTGGACTGAAGTCTCATGAGGCTTGAGTCTCATGTTGGGCACCATAAACCCATGAGGTTTGGACTGATGTCTCATGAGATTTGAGTCTTAATATTGGGACAAAATTCCTACAGGATTTGGAAAGAAATCTCAAGAGACTTCATTCTCAACTTTGGGACAGAAATCCGGTGAGATTTGGGCTGAAGTCTCAAGAGACTTAAATTTCAAGATTGGGAACAAAATCCCGTGAGATTCTAACTGAAGTCTCATGAGAATTGAGTCTAAAAATTAGGACCAAGATCCCGCAGCTTTGGATTGGTATCTCAGGAGATTTGATTCTCAATATTGGGACTGAAATCCCATGAGATTTGTACTTAAGTCTCACGAGAATTAACTCTCAAGATTTGGACCAAAATCCTGCAGATTTTGACTGAAATCTCACATGACTAGCATCTCAAGATTTTAACAGAATCTCCGCGAGATTTGGACTGATGACTCATGAGATTTGAGTCTCAAGATTGGGACCCGAAATACCATGAGGTTTTGACTGAAGTCTCACGAGACTTGAGTCTCAGGATTGTGATCAAAATCCAGCAAGATTGTGATTGAAACCCCACAGGATTTGAGACTTCAGATTCGGAATGAATTCCAAGTAGATTTTAACTGAAGTCTTACAAGACTTGATTCTCAAGATTGGGACCAAAATCCTATGAGATTTGGACTGAAGTCATGAGACTTGAGTCTCAAGATTGGGACCGAAATCTCATGAGATTTGGAATGAAGACTCATGAATCTTGAGTGTCAGGATTGGGAATGAAATCCTACGAGATTTGGACTGAAGTCTCAATAGACATGAGTCACAAGATTCGTTCAGAAACCCCATGATATTTGGACTGAAGTCACATGAGACATGAATCTCAATATATGACAGAAATACCATGAGATTTGGACTGATGTCTCACAAGATTTGTGTCTCAAGTTTGAGACTGAAAACCCATGAGATGTAGACTGAAGTCTCACAAGACTTGAGTCTCAGGATTCAGATCAAAATCCGTTTAGATTGTGACTGAATTCCCACAGGATTTGAGATTCCAGATATGGAAAAAATTCCAAGGATATTTTGACTGAAGTCTCAGGAGGCCTGAGTAAAGATTGGGACCAAAATCCCACGAGATTTGGATTGAAGTCACAAGACTTGAGTCTCAAGATAGGCCCAAAATCCCGTAAGATTTGGACTCAAGTATCATGAGACATGAGTCTAAAGATTGCAAATAAAATCCCATGAGATTTTGACTGAAGTCTCATTAGACTTGAGTCTCAAGATTGGGACCAAAATCCTGCAAAATTTTGAGTAAAGTCTCATGAGACTTGAGTCTCTGATTGTGATGGAAATCAAGCGAGATTTGGACTGAAGACTCGCTAGTACTGATTGTCAAGTTTGGGACTGAAATCCCATGTGATATGGACTGAAGTCTCTCACGACATGAGTTGCAAGATTCAGACTGTAATTCAGCAAGATTTGGAATGAAGTATCAAGAGACCTAAGTCTCAATATATGATAGAAATAATGCGAGTTTTGGACTGATGTCTCACGAGATTTGAGTCTCATAATTGGTACCAAAATCTGATGAGATTTGGACTGAAGTCTCACAAGACTTGAGACTAATGTTTGGACTGAAATCTCACAATATTTTGACTGATGTCACATGATATTTGAGTCTCATAATTGGGACCAAAATACCATGAAATATGGACTGAAGTCTCAGGAGACTTGAGTCTCAAGATTGGGAACAAAATCCTATGAGATTTTAACTGAAGTCTCATGAGACTTGAGTCTCAAATTTGGGTCAAAATCCAGTGATATTTTTACCGAAGTCTCATGAGAATTGAGTCTCCTGATTGGGACCGAAATCAGACAAGATTTGGTCTGAACATCGTGAATCTTGAGTGTCAAGATGGGGACTGAAATCCTGCGAGAGTTCGACTGAAGTCTCAGTAGACATGAGTCTCAAGATTCAGTCAGAAACCCAACAAGATTTGGACTGAAGTCACATGAGACATGAATCTCAATATATGACAGAAATCCAGCAAGATTTGGACTGATGTCTCACGAGATTTGAGTCTCAAGTTTGGGACCAAAATCCCACAATATTTGGACTGAAGTCTCAAGAGACTTGAGTATCAGGATTGAGATCCTGATTGAAGTCTCACGAGTCTTGATTGTCAATATTGTGACCAAAATCCTGTGAGATTTGGACTGAAATCTCATGAGACATGCATCTCAAGATTCGGACTGAAATCCCACAGGATTTGGACTGAAGTCTCATGAGAATTGAGTCTCAATATATGACAGAAATCCCACGAGATTTGGACTGATGTCTCAAGAGATTTGTACCTCAATATTTGGGCTGAAATACTATGAAGTTTGGACTGAAGTTTCATGAGACTTATGCCTCCTGATTTGGAACAAAATCCCATAAGACTTTTCCTGAAGTCTCATAAGACTTAAGCCTTAAGATTGGGAGCAAAATCCCACAAGATTTGGAATGAACTCTCATGATACTTGAGTCTCCTGATTGGGACCGAATTCTCGGGAGATTTGCTGAAGACTCGAGAGTCTTGCATGTCAATTTTGGCACCGAAATCTCACGAGATTCGCACTGAAGTCTCACGAGACTTGAATCTCAATATATGACAGCAAATTCTGTGAGTTATGGACTGATGTCTCACGACTGTTGACTCTCAAGATTGGGACTGAAACCCATGAGATTTGGACTGAAGTCTCAAGAGACTTGATTCTCAAGATTGGGAACAACATCCCACAAGATACTGACAGAAGTCTCATGAGAATTGAGTCTCAAAATTGGGACTAAAATATCACAGATTTGGACTGAAATCTCACAAGATTTGTACTGAAGTCTCATGAGAATTGACTCTCAAGATGTGGACCAAAACCCCACAGATTTATAATGAAATCTCACAAGACTTGAATATCAAGGTATTGACTGAAATCCTGTGAGATTGGTCTAATGACTCAGGAGATTTGAGTCTCAAAAGTGGGCCTGAAATACCATGAGGTTTTGACTGAAGTCACACAAGACTTGATTCTCACAAATGGGATCAAAATCCCACACGACTGTGACTGAATTCTCACTAGATTTGAGACTCCAGATTAGGAATGAATTAAAAGGAGATTTTGACTGAAGTATGATAAGACTGGAGTCTCATGATTGGGACTGAAATCCTGTGAAATTTTGACTGAAGTCTCATGAGACTTGACTCTCCTGATTGGGACTGAAATATAGTGAGATTTGGACTGAACACTCGCTAGTCTTGGCTGTCACGATTGGGACTGAAATCCCATGAAATATGAGCTGAAGTCTTTTGTGAAATGAATCTGAAGATTCAGACCAAAGTTTGGCAAGATTTGGAAGGAAGTCTTATGAGATGTAAGTCTCAATATATGACCAAAATCCCGTGAGTTTTGGACTGATGTCTCACAAGATTTGAATCTCAAGATTGGGAATGATATCCAATGAGATTTGGACTGAAGTCTCAGGAGACTTGAGTCTCAATATTGGGAATGAAATCCCATAAGATTTTGAAGGAAGTCTCATGAGACTTGAGTGTCAAGATTGGGAGTGAAATCCCACAAAATTTTGAGTGAAGTCTCACGAGACTTTAGTCTCATGTTTGGGACCGAAATCCCACAATATTTGGATAGATTCCTAATGATATTTGAGTCTCAAGATTGGGACCAAGATCCCACGTTTTTGGACTGAAGTCTCAGAAGATATGAGTCTAAAGATGGGTAACAAATTCTCGTGAGATTTTTACTGAAGTCTCATGATACTTGAGTCTCAAGATTGTGACAGAAATCCCGCCTAATGTGGCCTGATGTCTCATGAGACTTGAGTCTCATGTTTGTGACCTAAATCTCACAAAATTTGGACAAAAGGCTGGTGATACTTGAGTGTCAATATTGGTAGTAAAATTCCATGATATTTGGGCTGAAGTCTCACGAGTCTTGATTGTCAAAATTGTGAGAAAAATCACGTGAGATTTGGACCTAAGTCTCACAAGACTTTAGAATCAGTATATGACAAAAATCCTGAGAGATTTGGACTGTTGTCCATGAGATTTGAGTCTCAAGATATGGACTGAAATACCATGAAGTTTGGAGGGCAATGTCATGAGACTCGAATCTCATGACTGGGAACAAAATCCTGCGTGATTTTGACTGATGTCTCATGAGACTTGAGCCTCAAGATTAGGAACCAAAAACCTGCAAAGTTTTGACTGAATTCTCAGGAGACTTGAGTCTCCTGATTGGAACTGAAATCTAGTGAGATTTGGACTGAGGACTCACTAGTCTTGACTCTCAAGTTTGGGACTGAAATCCCATGAGTTATTGACTGAAGTCTCTCATGACATGAGTCTCATTATTCAGACCAAAATTCCACAAGATTTGCAATAAAGTCTCATGAGATCTAAGTCTCAAAATGTGACAGAAAACCCGTGAGTTTTGGACTGATGTCTCACAAGATTTGAGTCTCAAGATTGGGAATGATATCCAATGAGATTTGGACTGAAGTCTCATGAGACGTGAGTCTCAATATTGGGAACAAAATCCCACGAGATTCTGACTGAAGTCTCATGAGAATTGCATTTCAAATTTGGGACCAAAAACCCTCAGATTTGGACTGAAATCTCATGAGATTGAGTCTCCAGATTTTGGCGGATATCCCGTGAGATTAGGATGGGTAACTCAGGAGATTTGACTCTCAAGAATAGGCCTGAAATACCATGAGGTATGGATGTAAGTCTCATGAGACTTGAATCTCAACATTCGGATCAAATACCAACAAGATTGTGATTGAATTCTCACGAGATTTGAGACATCGGATTCGGAATGAATTCCCAGGAGATTTTGACTGAAATCTCATGAAACTTGAGTCTCAAGATTTGGATTGAAATCCTGGAGATTTGGACTGAAAGCTCATGAGACTTGGGGCTGAAGTTTGGGATGGAAATCCCACGAGATTTTGACTGAAGTCTCAGGAGACATGAGTCTCAATATATGAGAGAAATCCCATGATATTTGGGCTGACGTCTTACATACTTGATTCTCAAGATTGGGACCAAAATTGAGGGAGATTTGGACTGATGTCTCACGAGATTTGAGTCTCAAGATTGGGACCAAAATACCGTGAGTTTTGGACTAAAGTCTCAGGAGACTTGATTCTCTTAATTGGGATTGAAATACCACAAATTTGTATTGAATTCTCAAGAGATTTGAGACTTTGGATTCAGAATGAATTCTCATGAGATTTTGACTGAAGTCTCATGATAATTGAGTCCCAAATTTGGGACCAAAATCCTGCATATTTGGACTGAAGTCTCACAGGATTTGAGTCTTACATTTGGGACCAAAATCCCATGAGATTTGGACTGAAGTCTCCCGAGAATTGACACTCCATATTTCAACCAATATCATGCAGATTTTGACAGAAATCACAGAACACTTGTGTCTCAAGATTTTGAAGGAAATCCCACCAGATTTGAACTGATGACTCAGGAGATATGAGTATCAAGATTGGGACCAAAATACCATGATGTTTGGACTGAAGTCTTACCATAACTGAGTCTCAGGATTGTGATCAAAATCCCAAGAGATTGTGACTGAATGTTCACTAGATTTGAGTCTCCAGCATCGGGATGAATTCCAAGGACATTTTGGCTGAAATCTCATGAGACTTGAGTCTCAAGATTGGGACCAAAATCTGGCTAGATATGGACTGAAGTCTTATGAGACAAGATTCTCAAGTTTGGGACTGATATCCCACAGATTTGGACTAAAATATCGTGAGACTTCATTCCCAAGATTGGGTCCAAAATCCTGCGATATTTGAAATGAAGAATGATGAGACTGCAGTCTCAAATTAGGAACAAAATCCCGTGATATTCTGACTGAAGTCTCATGAGAATTGAATCTCAAAATTGGAACCCAAACCCTCATATTTGGACTGAAGTCTCACGAGGTTTGATTCTTAAGATTGGGTCTAAATCCCAGGAGATTTGGACTGAAGTTTCACAAGAAATGACTCTCAACATTTGGAGCAAAATCCCACTGATTTTGACTAAAATCTCATGAGACTTGAGTCTCCAGATTTTGACAGAAATTCCATGAGATTTGGACTGACGACTCAGGTGATTTGACTCTCAAGATTGGGTCCAAAATACCTTGAGTTTTGGACTGAAGTCTCATGAGACTTGAGTCTCAAGATTTGGATCCAACTGAATTCTCACAAGATTTGAGACACCAGATTCTGAATTAATTTCCAGAACATTTTGCCTAAAATCTCACGAGACATGAGTCTCAGGATTTGGAATGAAATACGCAAGATTCAGACTGAAGTCTCATGGGACTTGAGGCTGAAAATTGGGTCATAAATCCTGCGAGATTTTGACTGAAGTCTCATGAGACATGAGTCTCAATATATGAGAGAAATCCCGCAAGATTTGGACTGATGTCTCACGAAATTTGAGTCTCAAGTTTGGGACTGAAATACCGTGAGGTTTGGACTAAAGTCTCAGGAGACTTGAGCCTCATAATGGTATCAAAATACCATGAGATTGTAGTGAATTCTCAAGAGATGAGACTTTGGATTCAGAATGAATTCCCATGAGATTTGGACTGAAGTCTCACGAGAATTGATGCTCCATATTTCAACCAAAATCATGCAGATTTAGATGGAAATCTCAAGAGACATGTGTCTCAAGATTTTTGTGGGATTCCTGGGAGATTTGGACTGATGACTCATGAGTTTTCTGTCTCAATATTGGGACCAAAATATTGTGAGGTTTGCACTGAAGTCTCACAATAACTGAGGCTCAGGATTGGGATCAAAATTCCACAACCATGTGACTGAATTCTCACTAGATTTGAGAATATGCATTTGGAATGAATTCCAAAGACATTTTGACTGAAGTCTCACGAAACTTGAGTCTCAGTATTGGGACCAAAATCTCGTGAGATTTGAAGTGAAGTCTTACGACACTTGAGTCTCAAGTTTTGGACTGACATCAGACTAGATTTGGTTGAAATCTCATTTCATGAGACTTCATTCTCAAGATTGGGACCAAATTACTAGGATATTTGAACTGAGTCTCATGAGACTTGAGACTCAAGATTGGCAACAAAATCCCATGAGATTCTGACTGAAGTCTCGTTAGAATTTCATCTCAAAATTGGGGCCAAAAATCCTCAGATTTGGACTGAAGTTTCACAAGATTTGAGTCTTAGCATTGGGACCGAAATCCTGTGAGATTTGTACTGAAGTATCATGAGAAATGACTCTCAAGATTTGGACCTAAAACCCACAGATTTGGACTGAAATCTCACGAGACTTGATTCTCAAGATTTTGACAGAAATCTTGCGAGATTTGGATTGATGACTCAGGAGATTTGACTCTCAAGACTGAGCCTGAAATACCGTGAGGTTTGGACTGAAGTCTCATGAGACTTGAGTCTCAATATTCAAATCAAATGACCATGATATTTTGACTGAATTCTTATGAGGTTTGAGACACTGGATTCGGAATGAATTCCCAGGACATTTTGCCTGAAATCTCATGAGACTTGAATCTCTAGATTCGGACTGAATCCCCATGATATTTTGACTGAAACTCAAGAGACATGAGTCTCAATATATGAGAGAAATCCCGTGACATTTGGGCTGAGGTCTTGTGTACTAGAGTCAAGTTTGGGACCAAAATCCCACAAGATTTTGACTGATGTCTCATGAGATTTGAATCTCAAGATGGGACCAAAATACGGTGAGCTTTTGACTAAAGTCTCAGGAGACTTGAGCCTCATAATTGGGATTGAAATACCATGAGACTGTACTGAATTCTCAAGAGATTTGAGACTTTGGATTCAGAATGAATTCCCATGAGATTTTGACTGAAGTCTCATGAGAATTGAGTCTCATTATTGGGACCAAAATCCCGCAGATTTGGACTGAAGTCTCACGAGAATTGACACTCCAGATTCCCACCAAAATCACACAGGTTTAGACGGAAATCTCATGAGACTTGTGCCTCAATATTTTGGTGGAAATCCAGCGAGATTTGGACTGATGTCTCATGAGATTTGAGTCTCAATACTGGGCCTGAAATACCATGAGATTTGGACTGAAGTCTCACGAGACTTTAATCTCAAGATTTGGATCAAAAGCCCATGAGATTGTGACTTAATTCTTATGATATATAAGACACCGGAATCAGAATGAATTCCCAGGACATTTTTCCTGAAATCTCATGAGACTTGAGTCTCAAGATTCGGACTGAAATCCCACAAGATTAGGACTGAAGCCTCATGAGACTTGGGGCTGATGATTAGGATGGAAATCCCACGAGATTTTGACTGAAGTCTCATGACATATGAGTCTCAATATATGAGAGAAATCCCATGAGATTTGGGTTGATCCCTCACATAATTGAGTCTCATAATTGGGGCTGAATTCCCATGGTATTTGGACTGATGTCTCACGACATTTGAGTCTCAAGATTGGGACCAAAATACCATGAGGTTTGGAGTAAAGTCTCAGGAGACTTGAGTCTCATATTTGGGATTGAAATACCATGAGATTGTACTGAATTCTCAAGAGATTTGAGACTTCAGATTCACTATGAATTCCCATGAGATTTTGACTGAAGTCTCATGAGAATTGAGTCTCCAATTTGGGACCAAAATCCCACAGATTTGAACTGAAATATCATGAGATTTGAGTCTTAAGATTAGGACCAAAATCCCATGAGATTTGGACTGAAGTCTTATGAGACTTGACACTCCAGATTCTGAACAAAACCATGCTGATTTAGATGGAAATATCACAAGACTTGTGTCTCAATATTGGAAACAAAATCATGTGAGATTTGGACTGAAGTCTTATGAGAATTCAGACCCTAGTTTGGGACTGACATTCCAAGGGATGTGAACTGAAGTCTCACGAGACTTCATTCACAAGATTGGGACCAAAATACTGCAATATTTGAACTGATGATTAACGAGAATTGAGTCTCAAGATTCAGAACAAAATCCCGTGAGATTCTGACTGAAGTCTCCTGAGAATTGCATCTCAAAATTAGGACCAAAAATCCCTCAGATTTAATCTGAAGTCTCAAGATATTTGAGTCTTAAGATTGGGTCGAAATCCTGTGAGATTTGTACTAAAGTCTCACAAGAAATGACTCTCAAGATTTGGACCAAAATTCCACAAATTTGGACTGAAATCTCAGGAGACTTGAGTCTCCAGATTTTGAAGGTAATCCTGTGAGATTTGGACTGATGACTCAGGAGGTTTGACTCTTAAGACTGGGCCCGAAATACCATGAGGTTTGGACTGAAGTCTCACGAGACTTGTGTCTCAAGTTTCAAATCAAAAGATTTTGACTGAATTCTCCCGAGATTTGAGACACCAGATTCAAATGAATTCCCATGATATTTTGCCTGAATATCACGGACTTGAGCCTCTAGATTCAGACTGAATTCCCACGAGATTTTGACTGAAGTCTCACGAGACATGAGTCTCAATATATGAGAGAAATTCCGTGAGATTTGGGCTGAGGTCTCAACTACTTGAGTCTTAAGTTTGAAACCAAAATCCCACGAGTTTGTACTGATGTCTCACGATATTTGAATCTCAATATTGGGACCAAAATACCATGAGATTTGAACTAAAGTCTCAGGAGACTTGAGCCTCATAATTGGGATTGAAATACCATGAGATTGTACTGAATTATCAAGAGATTTCAGACTTTGGATTCAGAATGAATTCCCATGAGATTTTGACTGAAGTCAAAAATGAAAATTGAGTCTCAAATTTTGGATGAAAATCCCACAGATTTGAACTGCAGACACACAAGAATTGAGTCTCAAAATTGGGACTGATATCCCATGAGATTTGCACTGAAGTCTCCCGAGAATTGACACTCCAGATTCCGACCAAAATGATGCATATTTAGATGGAAATCTCACAAATCTGTGTCTCCAGATTTTGGCGGAAATCCCGGGAAATTTGGATTGATCACTCATGAGATTGTGTCTCAAGATGGGTACCGAAATACCATGAGCTTTGGTATGAAGTCTCACCATAACTGAGTCTCAGGATCAGGATCAAATTCCCAGGAGATTTTGACTGAACTCTCACTAGATTTGAGAATCTGGATTCAGAATGAATTCTAAGGACATTTGTACTGAAGTCTCTCAAGACTTGAGTCTCAAGATTGTGAACAAAATCTCGTGATTTTGAATGAAAACTCATGAGACTTGAGTCTCAAGATTGGGACTGGAATCCCATGAAATTTGATTGACTTCTCATGAAAATTGAGTCTCCTGCTTGGGACTTAAATCAAGCTTTATTTGAACTGAATATTCGCTAGTCCTGACTGTCACAATTGGGTGCGAAATCCCGTGATATATGGATTGAAGTCTCTAGAGACATGAGTCTCAAGATTCGGACCAAAATTCCACAAGATTTGGAATGAAGTCTCAGGAAAGTAGAGTCTCAATATATGACAGAAATCCCACAATATTTGGACTGATGTCTCAGGGGATTTGAGTCTCAAGAATGGGACCAAAATACGGCAAGATTTTTACTGAAATCTAATGAGACTTGAGTCTCAAGATTTGAAGGGAAATCCCAATGTATTTGAACTGATGTCTCACAAGATTTAAGCCTCAAGATTGGGACTGATATCCCATTATATTTGGACTGAAGTCTCATGATACATGAGTCTCAATATAGGGACCAAAATTCCACAAGATTTGGATTGCTGTCTAATGAGACTTGAGTGTCAAGATTGGGAACAAAGTCCTGTGAGATTTTGACTCAAGTCCTGAGAACTGAGTCTCCTGATTGGGACCGAAATCTTGCGAGATTTGGACTGAAGTCTCAGGAGACTTGAATTTCAAGTTTGAAACTGAAATTCCACAAGATTTATACTGAAGTCTCATGAGAGTTCATTCAGAAGATTGAGACTGAAATACCATGATATTTGGACTGAAGTCTCATGAGAATTTAGTCTCAAGTTTGGGAACAAAATCCCATGAGATTGTGACTGAAGTCTCATGACAATTGTGTCTCAACACTGTGACCAAAGATTTAGATTGAAGTCTCATAAGACTTGTGTCGTAAGTTTGGGACCAAAATCCCAGGTGATTCTACTAAAGTCTCAGAAGATTTGAGTCTCAAATTTGGGACAAAAATGCCATGAGATTTTGACTCAAGCCTCATGAGCCTTGTGCCTCAAGTTTTGGACCGAAATATGGCGAGATTTGGACTGAAGCTTCACGAGACTTGAGTCTCAAGATTGGGACTGCAGTACTGCGAGATTTGGACTGATGTCTAATGAGTCTTGAATCTCAATATTGGGACCGAAATCCCAGGAAATTTGGACTGGAGTCTCATGAGATATGAGTCACAAGATTGGGACTGCAATTCCATGAGATTTTGATGGAAGCCTCATGAGACTTGAGTCTCAAGATTGGGACTGAAATCCCGTGAGATTGAGAATGAAGTCTAATGAGACTTGAGTCTCAAATTCAGGACCAAAATCCCGTGAGATTTTGACAGAAATCTCACGAGACTAGCATCTCAAGTTTGGGACCGAAATACTGCAAGATTTTGACCAAAATCTCCCGAGACTTGATTCTCAAGATTGGGCCCAAAATCCCACTAGATTTTTACCAAAGTCTCACAAAACATGAGTGTCAAGATTGGGACTGAAATCCCACAAGGTTTTGACTGAGGTCTCGTGACAATTGAGCCTCAAGTTTTGGACAAAAAGCCTGCAAGATTTGGACTGAAGGCTCATGAGAATTGAGCCTTCTGATTGGGACAGTAATCACGCGAGATTTTGACCGAAGTCTCATGAAACTTGAGTGTCAATATTGGGACCGAAAACCTGTGAGATTTTGACCAAAATCTCATGAAATTGATTCTCAATATTGGGATCGAATCCCGTGAGATTTTGACTGAGGTCTCACGAGTCTTCAGTCTCATGATAGGGACAATAATCCCTCAAGATTTGGACTCAAGTCTCATGAGATGTGAGTCACAAGATTGGGACCAAATTCCTGGGAGGATTGGACTGAAGTCTCACGAGACTCGAGTCTCACAATTGGGACTGAAATTCCGGAGATTTGGACTGAGTCTCATGAGCCTTGGGTTTCACGATTGGGAACAAAAAACCACTAGATTTGGACCAAAATCTCATGAGACATGAGTCAAGACTGGGATCGAAATCCCACAAGACTTTGACTCAAGTCTCACAAAACTTGCTTGTCAAGATTGTGACCGAAAACCCACGAGACTGGGACAGAAGTCTTATGAGACTTGAGTCTCTAGGTTGGAATCGAAATCCCACGAGATTTTGACTAAAGTCTTGAGAGACTTGTGTCTCAGAATGGTGACTGAAATCCCACGATACTTGGACTGAAGTCTCACAATAATTGAGTCTCATGTTTGGGATCAAAATCCAGCGATTTTGGACTGAAGTCTCATGAGAATTGTGTCTCACGTTCAGTAGAGAGTTCCCAGGAATTTACACTGATGTATCCCAAGATTTGTGTCTCAAGATTGCGACCAAAATCCCATGAGATTTGGACTGAAGTCTCACGAGAATTGAGTCTCATGATTGGGATGGTAATCCGTGAGATTTGGACTCATGTCTCAAGAGACCTGAGTCATAATATAGAGACCAAAATACCGTGATATTTGGACTGACGTCTCACAAGACTTGAGTCTCATAATTTCAACCACAATCCTGAAGATTTGGACTGAAGTCTCAGAAGATTTGAGTCTCAAGATTGGGACCAAAATCCCAGGAAATTTGGACTGAAATCTCAGGAGACTTGAGTCTCAAGACTGGGACCAAATTCCCATGACATTTGGAATGAGGTCTCACAAGACTTGAGTCTCAGGATTGCTAACAAAATACTGCAAGTTTTGGATTAAAATATCAGGAGACTTTAGTTTCACAATTGGGACAGAATTCCCGTGAGATTTTGACCGACATCTCACGACCTTCAGTGTCAATGTTGGGACCGAAAACCTGTGAGATTTTGACCTAAATCTCACGAATTGATTCTCAAGATTGGGACTGAAATCCCACAAGATTTTGACCGAAATATCACAAGACTTCATTCTCCAGATTGGGTCCAAAATCCCACTAGATTTTGACCAAAATCTCATGAAACATGAGTGTCAAGATTGGGACTGAAATCCCACGAGATTTTGACTGAAGTCTTGTGACAATTGAGTCTCAATATTTGGACCAATGCCCTGTGAGATTTGGACTGAAGGCTCATGAGAATTGAGTCTCATGATTGGGACAGTAATCCGACAAGATTTGGACTGAAGTTGCATGAGATGTGAGTCATAATATATAGACCAAAATACCGTGATATTTGGGCTGAAGTCTCACAAGATCTGAGTCTCATGATTGCAACTGCAATCCTGGAGATTTGGACTGAAGTCTCACGAGACTTGGTCTCAAGACTGGGACTGAAATCCCAGGAAATTTGGACTGAAATCTCACGAGACTTGAGTCTCCAGACTAAGTCTGAATTCCCTAGAGATTTGGAATGAGGTCTTATGAGACTTGAGTCTCAGGATTGGAATGAAATACTGTGAGATTTGGATTGAAATCTGAGGAGACTTGAGTCTCAAGATTGGGAGTGAAATCCCATGAGATTTTGACCAAAGTCTCATGAAACTTGAGTGTCAATATTTGGACCAAAAACCTGTGTGATTTTGACCAAAATCTCACGAGATTTATTCTCAAGAGGGGACCAAAATCCCATGAGACATTGACTGAAGTCTCTCGAGACTTGAGTCTCAAGATCAGGACTGCAGTACTGTGAGATTTGGACTGAAGTCTAGACATGAATCTCAAGTCTGGGAATGAAAACCCAGGAAATTTGGACTGAATTCTCACGAGACATGAGTCCCAAGATTGGGACTGCACTTCTGTGAGATTTTGATGGAAGTCTCATGAGAATTGAGTCTCAAGATTGGTTGAAATCACGTGAGATTGAGACTGAAGTCTAACGAGACTTGAGTCCTAAATTCAGGACCAAAATCCCACGAGATTTTGAACAAAGTCTCATGAGAGTAGCATCTCAAGATGGGGACCGAAAT
This sequence comes from Spilogale gracilis, assembly GCA_004023965.1. NCBI lineage: Eukaryota > Metazoa > Chordata > Mammalia > Carnivora > Mephitidae > Spilogale > Spilogale gracilis. Next base: position 47,347 of record PITA01004901.1, on the reverse strand, counting down.
CCCACAAGATTTTGACCGAAATCTCTCGAGACTTGGTTCTCCAGATTGGGACTGAAATCCCGCTAGATTTTGACCAAAGTCTCATGAAACATGAGTGTCAAGATTGGGACTGAAATCCTACAAGAGTTTGACTGAAGTCTCATGACAATTGAGCCTCAAGTTTTGGACGAAAAGCCTGTGATATTTGGACTGAAGGCTCACAAAAATTGAGTCTCCTGATTGGGACAGTTTTCCCATGAGATTTGGACTGAAACCTCATGAGACTTGTGTCTCAAGACTGGGTTTGAATTTATGCGAGATTTGGAATGAGGTCTCTTGAGACTTGTCTCAGGATTGGGAACAAAATACAGTGAGATTTGGATCGAAGTATCAAGAGACTTCAATATCAAGGTTGGGACTGAAATCCCGCAAGATTTTGACCAAAGTCTCATGAATCTTGAGTGCCAATATTGGGACTGAAAACCTGTGAGATATTGATCAAAATCTCACGAGACTGATTCTCAGGTTTGGGACCTAAATCCAGTGAGATTTTGACTGACATCTCATGAGTCTTCAGTCTCATGATTGGGATGGTAATCCCACGAGTTTTGGACTCAAGTCTCACGAGACGTGAGTCACAAGATTGGGACCAAACTCCTGGGAGAATTGGACTGAAGTCTCATGAAACTTGAATCTCACAATTGGGACCATAATCCCGGAGATTTGGACTGAGCCTCAAGAGCCTTGGGTTTCACGATTGGGACCAAAAAACCACTAGATTTGGACCGAAATCTCACGAATCATGAGTCTCAAGATTGGGATCAAAATCCCATGAGATTTTGACTCAACTCTCACAAAACTTGATTGTCAAGAATTGAGACCAAAACCGCAAGATTGGGACAGAAGTCTCATGAGACTTGAGTCTCAAGATTGGGAGCAAAATCCCGTGAGATTTTGACTCAAGGCTCGAAAGACTTGTGTCTCAGAATTGGGACCGAAATCCCATGAGATTTGGACTGAAGTCTTGCAAGAATGGAGTTTCAAGATTGGGACCAAAATCCAGCGGTTTTGGACTGAAGTCTCACGAGAATTGTGTCTCAAGTTTGGTACAGAGATCCCTGGAATTTGCACTGATGTCTCCCAGGATTTGTGTCTCAAGATTGTGACCAAAATCCCACCAGATTTGGACTGAAGTGTCACGAGAATTGAGTCTCATGATTGGGACAGTAATCCCATGAGATTTGGACTCAACTCGCACGAGACGTGAGTCATAATATTGAGACCAAAATACCTTGATATTTGGACTGAAGTCTCACAAGACCTGAGTCTCATGATTTCAACTGTAATCCTGTAGATTTGGACTGCAGCCTCAGAGACTTGAGTCTCAAGATTTGGACAGAAATCCTGGGAAATTTGGACTGAAATATCATGAGATGTAGGGCTCAAGTTTAGGACCGATATCCCACGAGATTTGGACAGAACTTTCACGAGACTTGAAAATCAAGATTGGGAACAAAATCCTGTGAGATTTAGACTGAAGTCTCACGAGAATTAAGTCTCAAATTTGGGACCAATATTCTGCATATTTGGACTGAAGTCTCATGAGACTTGAGTCTCGAGATTGGGATGGTAATCCCGCGAGATTTGGACTGATGTCTCATGAGTTTTGAGTCTCCAGATTGGGACCTTAATCCCACGAAATTTGGACTGAAGTCTCATGAGACTTGAGTCTCAAGATTGGGATCAAAAATCCCATGAGATTGGTACTGAAGATTCACGAGATTTGAGATTCAGGATTTGCAATGAATTCCCATGAGATTTGGACTGAAGTCTCAAGAGTACTGAGTCTCAAGATTAGGACAGAAATCCCAAGAGATTGTGTCTGAATTCTCATGAGATTTGAGACTCTGGATTCAGAATGAAACCCCAGGAGATATTGACTGAAGTCCTATGAGACTAGAGTCTCAAGATTGGGTCCAAAATCCCATGAGATTTGTACTGAAGTCACAAGACTTGATTCTCAAGATTGGGATCGAAATCCCACAATATTTGGACTGAAGTCTCATGACACTTGAGTCTCAAGTTTGGGACTGAAATACCACGAGTTTTGGACTGATGTCTCATGAGAACTGAGTCTCAAGATTGGGCCGAAATCCCATGAGAACTGAACTGAAGTCTCATGAGAATTGAGTCTCAAGATTGGGACCAAAATCCCCCGAGATTTGTATTGAAGTCTAATGAGACTTGAATCTCAAGATTGAAAACAAAATCCCATGAGATTTTAACTGAAGTCTCACGAGAAATGAGTCTCCTGATTGTGACCGAAATCTCACGAGATTTGGACTGAAGACTTGCAAGTCTTGAGTGTCACAATTGGGACAGAAATCCCACGAGATTTGGATTGAAGTATCATGAGACATGAGTCTCAATATTTGGACTAATATTCCGTGAGATTTGGACTGAAGTCTCATGAGACTTGAGTCTCATTATTGGGACCAAAATCCCATGAGATTTGGACTGAAGTCTCATGAGACTTGAGTATCAAGATTGGGATGGAAATCCCATGAGATATGGACTGATGTCTCACGACCTGAGTCTCAAGAATGGAACCAAAATCCCATGAGATTTGGAATGAAGTCTCATACTTGAGTCTCAAGATTGGGACCAGAATACTGCGAGATTAGGACTGAAGTCTCATGATACTTGAGTCTCAAGATTAGGACCAGAATCCTGTGAGATTAGGACTGAAGTCTCATGAGACTTTAGTCTCAAGAATGGGGCCAAAATCCCACAAAATATGGAAGTCTCATGAGTTTCAAGTCTCAAGGGGCAAAAATCCCACGAGATTCTGACTGAGGTCTCACGAGATTTTAGACTTGGGATTCGCAATGAATTCCCACAAGATTTGGAATGAAGTTTCACAAGTCTTGAGTCTCAAGGTTAGGACCGAAATCCCAAGAGATTTTCCCTGGTCTCACGAGATTTGACTCTGGATTCGGAATGAATTCTGTGGAGGTTTTGACTGAAATCTCAGGAGACTTGAGTCTCAAGATATGACAGAAAACCTGCTAGTTTGACTGAAGTCTCACAAGTCCTGAGTCTCAAGATTGGGACCAAAAACCCATAAGATTTTGACTGATGTCTCAAGAGACATGATTGTCAAGGTTGGGACCAAAATCCCACAAGATTTAGACTGAAGTCTCATCATCCTTGAGTCTTAAGATTGGGACTGAAATCCCACAAGATTTTGACTGAAGTCCCTCGAGACTTGAGTCTCAAGGTTGGGACCGCAATTCGCGATATTTGGACTGAAATCCCTTGAGACTTGAGTCTCATAATTGAGACCAAAATCCTGCAAGATTTGGACTAAAGTGTCATGAGACTAGTCTCAAGATTGGGACTGCAGTTCTGCGAGATTTGGACTGAAATCCCTCGAGACTTGAGTCTCAGGATTGGGACCAAAATCCCACGAGACTTGAACTCATGTCTCACGAGACATGAGTCTCAAGATTGGGATCAAAATCCCATGAGTTTTTGACTGAAGTCTCACGAGAAATGAGTCTCACGATTGGGACCGAAATCCCGCGAGATTTGGAGTGAAGTCTCAAGAGACCTGAGTGTCAAGAATGGACTGGAAATCCCACGAGATTTGGACTTAGGTCTCACGAGACTTGTGTCTCAAGATTGGGAACAAAATACCACAATGTGTTGACTGAAGTCTCACAATAATTGAGTCTCAAGATGTGGACCAAAATCCCGTGAGATTTGGATTGAAGTCTCAGGAGATTTGAGTCTCAAGATTGGGACCGAAATCCCACAAGATTTGGGCTGAAGTCTCACAAGACTTGAGTCTCAAGATTGGAACAAAATCCCATGAGATTTGGATTAGTTTGGCCAATAGTTTATTGATCTTATTAATTCTTTCAAAGAACCAGCTTCTAGTTTCATTGATGTGTTCTACCATCTCTCTAGTTTCTAATTCATTGATCTCTGCTCTAAGCTTAATTATTTCCCATCTTGTGTGGGGGGTTGATTTAATTTGTTGCTGATTTTCCAGTTCTTTAAGGTGTAATGAAAGTTGGTGTTTTTCAAAATTTTTGAGTGAGGCTTGGATGGCTATGTATTTACCCCTTAGGACTGCCTTTGCTGTATCCCATAGGTTTTAGATTGATGTATCTTCATTCTCATTGATTTCCATGAAGTGTTTCAGTTCTTATTTGATTTCTTGGTTGACCCAGATATTCTTGAGCAGGCTAGTTTTTAGCTTCCAAGTGTTTGATTTTCTTCTGAACTTTTTGTTTTGGTTGAGTTCCAGTTTTAAGGCATTGTGGTTAGAGAATATGCAGGGAATAATCTCAATATTCTGGTATCAGTTGAGCCCTGATTTATGATCTAGCATGTGGTCTATCCTGGATAAAGTTCCATGTGCACTTGAGAAGAATGAGTATTCTGCTGTTTTAGGGTGAAATGTTCGAAATGTATCTATGAGATCCATCTGATCCAGTGTGTCATTCCACGCTCTTATTTCTTTGTTGATTTTCTGTTTAGATGATCTGCCCATTGCTGAAAGTGGAGTTTTAAGATCTCCTACAATTAATATATTCATATCAATATGACTTTATTTTGCTTAACAGTTGGCTTATGTAGTTGGCTGCTCTCATGTTGGGGGCATAAATAATTACAATTGTTAGATCTTCTTGATGTATAGACCCTTTGAGAATGATGTAGTGTCCTTTCATGTACTCTGGCTATTGTCTTTAGATTAAAATCTAATTTGTCTGATATGAGAATCACTACCCTGGCTTTCTTTTGAGGTCCATTGGCATGAAGTGCCATCTCCTCACTTTCAATCTGGAAGTGTCTTTAGATTCAAAATGTGTCTCTTGTAAACAGCATATGGACGGGTCATGTCATTTTATCTGGTCTGCAACCCTGTGCCTTTTTATTGGAGCATTTAAGCCATTCACATTGAGAGTGATTATTGATATGTTTTTATTGACATCATGTTGCCTGTGAAGTTTATGTTTCTAGATATTTCCTCTGTAAATTTCTGTTCTGTGTCACTCAGGTTCATTTCTCTTTTATAGAACCTCCCTTAATATTTCTTGTGCTGATCATCGCATAATCTTTTAGACCTTGCTGGTCCTGGAAGTTCTTCCTCTCTCCATCCATACTAAAAGTCAGCCTTGCTGTGTATAGTATCCTTGGCTGCATATTTTTTTTCATTTAATTTTCTGAATATGTCTTTCCAGCCCTTCCTGGATAACCAGGTTTCTGTGGACAGGTCTGATGTTATTCTGATGGTCCTCCCTCTGTACATAAGAGATCACTTCCCCCTAGCTGCCCTTAAGACATATTCTTTGAATTTATGATTCATGAATTTCACAATTATGTACCTGGAGGTTTTTCTAGCCTCATTGATCTTGGGGGGTGTCCTCTCTGCCTCTCGGACACAAATACTTTTTTCATTCCCCAGATTAGGAAATTTTTCATCCAGGATTTGTTCAGCTATATCTTCTAGGCTTCTCTCTCTCAACTCCTTCAGGGATTCCAATAATTCTGATATTGGAGTGTTTCATGACATCTCTAATGCTATTTCCCTAATTCTATTTTCATGGGATTTTAAATATTTGTTCCAAAACTTCTCTTTCACCCTCAATCAATCTGTCTTGTAGATCACTAATGTGATCTTCTGGTTTACTTACCCTAGCTGTTAGAGTATTTAGATTAGATTGCATCTCGTTGAGAGTATTTTTAACCTCTGTAGTTCAGCTTTCACTTCTGTCCTTAGAGATTCTATTTTGTCACTGTTCTGTTCCAACTTAGTCATTGCTTGAATAACCGCTAACCTGAATTCCATTTCTGTTATATTGTTTGTGTTCATATCCAGTGGTTCTGTGGCAGGTGTTGCAGTCTCTGAGTTTTTCTTCTTTGGTTGTTCCTCCTCGGATTCTTGTTGGTGAGGAGTGGTTGAGGTGATGTATAGCTGAATATATCAACCATGATCCAGGCTAATTGCTCATTGGAAGGCTTTGGAACAATTAGAAGTCACCACTGAAACGGAAGAAGAAAGAAAAAAGAGAGGGAAAAAGAGAAAAGAAGCAAGAAAAAACCCAGCCAAAATTGTCCCCAATGGTAGGATTTATAAGAAACAAAACCAAAAAGAGTAAAAAAAACTGTCAAAAGGAAAAGGAGAAGAATCAAAAAGCTAAACCCCACCCAAATGACCCCCAAGAACAGTATTTATATATTACAAAGGCAAAAACAAACACACAGAAACACTAACAGAAGAATAAGATGGAAAGGTGAGTACAAACCATCTTTGTGGGTGAGGAAACTATTTCAGTTCCTCTTGGGTGTGTTTGTTATTATTGTTAGAGGACTCCACTTTCTAGAGATATAGGGAAATTAAAACTGATTATAGAAGTATAGAAGTAGTATGGAATAGGAATGAAGAATTACCTTGAAGAAATTATATATATATATATATATATATATATATATAAAGAAACAAATACAGATATGTGTATGAAAAAAGTTCAAGGTAAAAAGTTATTATGTAATGTTGTATTAAACATCACGTAAAATAAGTGGTTTAAAAAATAAAAGCACAGGGGCACCTGGGTGGCTCAGTTGGTTAAGTGACTGCCTTCAGCTCAGGTCATGATCCCGGAGACCAGGGATCAAGCCCTACATCAGGCTCCCTGATCAGCGGGAAACCTGCTTCTCCCTCTCTCACTCCCCCTGCTGTGTTCCCTCTCTCGCTGTGTTTCTCTCTCTCAAATAAATAAAATATTTAAAATAAAATAAAATAACAAGAATCACGAGAATGTATTTAAAATTAAAACTTAAAAATAAAAAAATGAAAAGAATTTTAAGCTTCTTTTCATTTCAAGAAAATGAAATCAGTATCTATAAAATGTACAGGTTTTTGTGTAGTACCAGGAGCTTAGTATATTATTTTTACCTGATACTGGGGTTTTACAGTTTTAGGGAGACCTTTTGGTGGTTATCCTCTTGTTCTTCTGTCTTGCCATCTGGGATGTGGCCTGCCATCTTTTTTTTTTCAGTCAATGTTGCTTGGGCTGAGTGTCCCTGTCCCTATCAAGGGGCTGAGCTTTATGGAAACCAGGTTTTCATACTTTTGTCCTCTGGAGGTTTTAGCTCCCTTTTGGCCTTTTGTAGCTTTTTGGAAAGTCAGGGTAAAATAAACTGTCCTCACCCAGACCTCTGGCTCAGAGAGGTCTCAGTCAGCTCCACTCTGGTTGGTGCAAGGCACACAGACTCTCCCTCTGCACTCTCCCCCGTACCCTCCACCTCTCACAGGTAGCATGCACCCCACTTGCTAGCCAGAATCATGCCTGAGGTCCCCACTTGTCCCTTCACTCCCGTGCCACAAAGACCACAAGTGATAGTAGTTTGTGTGAGCTTGTCATTGTCCAGGTGTTCTGGAGCCTACACCCATGCTGGGTGCTCTAGGACCCCACAGTCCTGCACATCTCATGGAAGGCTGCGGGAAGTGTGACCTCCATGCAGGTTGTGTGCACCTAGCCTAAGCAGTGGTCCAAGAGCAGACTCATGGGCTTTTCCCACTACCCTGTTCCCTGAGGTGGCACTGGGGAGTGCTTTCTACCACGGGCCCAGAGCCACAGTTTTATGCCCCAGCCAGCAGCCATCACATTACCACAGTTGCCTCTTAACTCTTTCTGAGTACTTTTACACAGACTGCAATTTGGTGCTAGATCCCAAGCACAGGGCACTTTCATATTGGTATTACTTTCCAGTGGTTCACTTCTGGTGGCTCCTTCCCCTTCCTGTTTCTGCTCTGAAATCAGTCTGAGAGCTTCGCTTTATCTCTCTGACGATGTTCTTCTGACCCTGTAGAGATCCAGGAGTGTGTAATTTTACATCTCAGGCTGATTTCATGTATATTCACAGTGTTCTGGTAGATATTTAGCTCACTTCAGGGGACCCTTTGAAATGGAGTCCCCTACGTCACCATCTTGTCCCCCCTCCTCCTAGACTGGATCTCATTGACAGCATTTTTAACCTCTGCCGGGTCAGCTTTTACTTCCACCCTTAGAGATTCTATATTGCCACTAATGTTCTTTTCCAACTTAACCATTGCTTGGATGATTCCTAACCTGAATTTAATTTCTGTCATATTCAATAACCAGTTGTTCTATGACATATATTGCAGTTTCTGAGTTTTTCTTCTGTTGGGTGTTCCTCCTCTGAGTCATACTAGTGAAGGGTGGTTGAGGGGATGTATAGCTGTCTATATCAATGATGATTCAGGTGAGTTGCCTGTTGGAAGGTTTCAGAGAAATCAGAAGTCTCCACCAAAAAGGAAGAAGAAAGAAAAAAGACCAAAAAAGAGAAAAAAAAGGCAAGAAAAAACCCAGCCAAAACTGTCCCCAGTGGTAGGATTTATATGACACAAAACAAAAAAGAATAGATAAAAAGACCGTCAAAAGTAAAAGAAAGGGAGGGGAAGCAAGAAAAGCAAAATTCAGCCCAAATGACCCCCCAAGAATAATATTTATACAGTACAAAGGCAAAAAATACACAGAGTCACTGACAGAATAAGATGGGAAAATGAATACAAACCCTCTTTGTGGGTGTGGAAAGTATTTCAGTTCCTCTTGGGTGTACCTTGTTATTTTTAGAGGACTTAACTTTCTAGAGATATAGGGAAATTAAAACTGGTTTATGTATAGGGGTAGTAATGAATATGAATGAAGGATTACCTTGAAGCTTATATCTATCCATCTATTTTTAGCAAAAGAAAAAGGAAAGAAAGAAAGAAGGAAGGAAGGAAGAGAGAGAAAGAAAAAGAAAGAAAGAGACACAGGTGTATGTACGAAAAAAGTTCAAGTTAAAAAGTTATTAAGGAATGTTGTACTAAATCTCAAGTTGTAATAATCAGGTCATTAAAAAACAAAAGAACAAGAATCGTGAGAACACATTTACTATTTTTAAAAAAAAACTTAAAAATGAAAAGTTGAAAAAATAAAATGAAAAGCTGTACCTACAAAATATCCAGGTTTTGGGATAGTACCAGAGTTTAATACATTGTTTTTATCTCTGATGTTGGGGTTTTACAGTTTTAGGGAGACCCTTTGGTGGTTGTCCTCTTGTTCGTCTGGCTTGCCATCTGGGATCGGGCCTGCCATGTTGTTCAGTCAGTCTAGTCTGAGTCTCCCTGCCCTCTATCAAGGGGCTGGGCCCTTTGAAACCAGTTTTTCAGGCTTTTGTTCTCTGGAGAGTTTTGTACTTTTGTGGCTTTTTGCAGCTTTTCAGAGTAAGAGCAAAGTAAGCTGTCCACATGCAGACCTCCATCTGAGAAGCCTCAGTCTGCTCCCCTCTGGATGGTCTGGGACACATAGACTCTCCCTCTGCAGTCTCCCCTCCACCCCGCCCCTTTCACAAGTAACATGTACCCCCTAGTCACCAGCCAGAATCATGCCTGAGGTCCCCGACTGTCCCTTCATTCCCTTGCCACAGAAACAGCGAGTGATATTGATTTGTGTGAACCTGTCATTGGAGGGTCTGCTATCTGGACCACTCACCCATGCTGGGTGCTCTTGGACCTGGCGGTTCCACTGTCATGTGGAAGGCTTTGGGAAGAGTGACCTCTGGTGCAGGTTGTGTGTGTCTAGTCCAAGTGGTGGTGCAAGTGCGGTTCAGGCACTTCCTACCCACCCAGGACCACCATTTTATGTCCATGCCAGTGGCCCTCTGATTCCCCCAGTTGCCTCTTAAGACCTTTTACTTTTGAGTGCTTTTAACTGGACTGCAAGTTGATGCTCTACCTTAAGCACAGTACACTTTCATATTGGGGTACTACTTGCCAATGGGTCGCTTCTGGTGGCTCCTACCCCCTTCTGTTTCTCCTCTGAAATCAGTCCAAGCACTCCTGCTCTGCTTTACCTCTCAGCTGATGCTCTTCTGCCCCTAAAGGGATCCAGCTTATAGTCTTACATCTCAGGCTGATTTCACGGGAGTTCAGAGTGTTCTGGTAGATATTTAGCTCACTTCAGGGGACCATTTGAAACAGGGTCTCCTACTTCTCCACCATCTTGCCCGCCCTTGGTATAATAGAGTTTTATTAAGAATTATGGCCAGAGAACACTCATCTATCACCACAGCAGTCAGAATAAACTGTGAACAAACAACCACAGTTTATGACAACAAAGGTCACCCTCTTCCTCCAGCCACATATCCACTGAAGAGCAGCACCCTCTTATATCTTGCTGGTCACCACCTCAAACTGGAAAAAGAGTGTCAGTTCAGACACTAATTAATCTGGCCCAGAAGTGACACACTGACATCCCCTCATACCTAATTGGCCAGAATTAGCCACATGGCTCCATCCTCCCAAAAAAGGGCAAGGAAGTGCAGTTTTCCATGTGTCTGAAAGGCAAGAAGAACTTGATATGGGCAACGAGTGCTAATGCCTCTCCCTGGTCACTCTTAATTAGTTCTTTATGATACATTTTCAGAAATGGGATTACTGATTTGAACAAAAGGCTCCTTGCCTTTACAATATTTGTACTTATTCCCTGATATGGTGCATTGCCCAAACCTTGTTATGCAATTGAGATACAGTGGTGCTATCAAGCAATGATATTCTTCATCTGAATGAGAATATACCTACTGATTCAGCCTAACAATGAGCAGGGCATAGCCTTCTCTTACATGCTGAGCTTCATACTCTCTTAGGCACTGCTGTGATGATCACCTTCTCTCTCCCCTGCAATATAATATGATTCTTTCTTCAGTCAAACATCCCCACTTTTCTCAGCCCTTTCCTTTTTTCTTGTTATTTTAGTTAAATTCTATTACCCAACATACAGTACATTAATTTCAGATGTAGTAGTCAGTGATTCAGTTGTATATAACACCCAGTACTCATCACATCACATGCTCTCCTTAATGCCCATCACCCAGTTACCCCATTTCCCCACACACCTCCTTTTCCATAATCCTCACTCTGTTTACCAGAGCAAGAGTCTCTGGTGCTTTTTCTCCCTCTCTTATTTCTTCCCATTCAGGTTTCCCTCCCTTCCCCTATGATACAATGCACTATTTCTATTTTCCACATATGAGTGAAACAATGTGGTAATTGTTTTTCACTGATGGACTTATTTCAGTCAGCATAATACCCTCCAGTTACATCCATGTTGATGTAAATGTAAGTATTCATCCTTTCTGATGGCTAATATTCCATTGTATATGTGAACCACATCTTCTTTATCCATTCATCTGTTGAAGGACATCACTCTTTAGATAGTTTGGCTAATGTGGGCAGTGCTGCTATGAACATTGGGGTGCAGGTGCCCTTGGATCACTATGTTTCTATCCTTGGATGAATACCTAATAGTGCAATTGCTGGGTCATAAGATAGTTCTATTTTTAACTTCTTGAAGAAATTCCATATTGTTTTCTAGAGTCATTCCTTCCCTATAAATACTCTGAAAGAGATGTATGTACTTACTTTCTCAGAACTTCTTCTCATTCTCCCTGGGCTTTTGCCCTGAGTCCTCCTCCAAAATAGTGCATTTCAAGGTTACCAATAACCTCCTTGTTGACAAATCTAGGGATCAGTCTTTAGTTCTCATCCTAGACAGCATTTGACACCATTGATTAATGGCTCCCTCCTCTTTAAAGGTCACTAATGTGCTTGGTGTCCAGGACATCTCTCACTCAGTTCTCCTTCTAACCTCACTGGCCACTCCTCATTCATCTTTACTGGTTGCTCCCCACCTCCCCAATCTCAAAACACTAGCAATGCCCTAGCACATGCCCTTAGTCTACAACCCTCCTCTATCTATCCATAGCCTTAGCCGAGCTAATCCAGGGTCATGTCCTATTTCAGGACCTTCAATGGCAATGATGCCCTGATCCACATCTTCAGCAAGGACCTCTCCCCTTAATTCCACCATGTAATCTCCCTCCTTGGCGTCTCTATGTGGATGCTTAATAGTCATTTTAAACTTTACATATCCAAAACCAGCCCACTCAACCTTCTTTCCCAACTTGCTTCTGTGTCTTTCCATTTCACTAAATGACACTTACAGACCTTGGTTGTGTAAGCCAAATATCTGGACATTATTCTCAAGTCTTTTCTTTCTCTCATACCCCCCATACCCAATCCATCAGCAAATTTTATTAGTTCTACTGTCAAAAAAGTGTCCAGAAAAATCAATCCCCATCACTTTCACCAATACTACCTCCTCCTCTCACCTAAATTAGAGGAACAGCCTTTTAATAGTGTCCTTGCTTCTATCATGTCCCTTAGAGTCTAATTTCTACACTTAACATTGATTCAGATACTACATTCCTTAAAACTATACTGTCAGTTAGCTTTGACTGTATTAAAAACCACCCCAAAACTGCATGGTTGGAAAAAACACTCATTTATTTATCTCATGATTCTGGGGGCCAATAATTCAAATTGAGCCCAGCTCAGTGGTCCATATGCTGGTCTACTCTGGGACTTATATGTATGCCTTCAGTCAGCTGCCTATACCATCTATCTAGATGGCTGTGCCTCTGGGAACCAGCAATGCTGAGCCACAGATCTCTTAACTTCCACCAGGCTGGCTCAAGTGTGGGGGTGGTTCCAAGCACAGAGGGAGTGAAAGCTTCATGTGTTCTTTTTTATTTTTTTTTACCTTTGGGTTTTTTTTTAAATTATATTATTTTATTTTTTTAGTGTTCCAAGATTCATTATTTATGCCCCGTACCCAGTGCTCCATGCAATACATGCCCTCAATACCCACCACCAAGCTTCATGTGTTCTTGAGGCCAAGGCTTACACCTGACACAAAATCATATCTGTCATATCTTACTGGTCAAAGAAAGTCACAAGGCCAAGCAAATTCAAGAGATGGAGAAATAAACCTTGTTTATTTTTTTAAAAGCTCTCTCTTATTAAAATATTTTATTTATTCGGCAGAAAGATCACAAGTAGGCAGAGAGGCAGGCAGAGAGAGCACAGGAAACAGGCTCCCCGCTGAGCAGAGTGCCCAACATGGGCCTCAATACCAGGACCCTGAGATCATGACCTGAGCTGAAGGCAGAGGCTTTAACCCACTGAGCCACCCAAGCACCCTAAACCTTGTTTCTTGATAGAAAAAGTGTCACACATAGAATGGTGCCCCACTTCATTCCCATTCTGGAACTTCAGATCTCTGCCCAAATCCCACCTTATCAGAAATATCTTTCCTGACCGCCCTATAAAAATAGTACATCTTCCATTCCACTTTTTCCCAAAGACAGCATTCCCAAGTCCCCCAATGCTGTATTTTTTCCACTTATAACTACATGATATAGACTAGAGTTATTGACTTATTGGCATCCTGTTTTTTGCCTACTAGAATTTATGAAGCAGAAACTTACCAAGTGCCTGGCACATAGTAGGTGCTCAATATGTATTTACAGAATAAAGAAATGGATAAGTGTCTGAATCATCTGTTGATTCAAAGTGATAGTAATAATAATGGTAATATAATCAGCTGGCATTGAGCACTGACATCGCACACAAACGCATGCTGAACACTTCAGATTCATTGTCTTCTCACTCTCAATTATCCTGGAAAGTAAGGACTGTGAAGATTCCACTCTATAGATGTGAAGAACCAACGGTAAGAGAGATTATACACTTATGCAAAGTCACAGAATTATTAAGTGACAGACTGAATATTTGTATAAGGGACATGAAAATGACCTTTCATTGTCAATGGAGGTGATTCTATTTTTCTTTAAACTATCCTTTTATTCCAAGGATGCACACAATTTGGTCACAATGAATTATTCCTTATATACAGACAAATTCAATTTATAAGCATATCATTGCCAATTTTAACTATCTTGCCATTTGTGTGTCTGTTCCATCCATTTGATTCTATGCTGTCTTTGTCAAGTCTGGAAACTAGCAACATGAAAGTTCCATAAACAGAATTAGGAAATGTTCATATTTTTCTATGCATTGAAACATAGGTTTGAAAATTATCTGTTTCTTGGCAGTTAAAAAAAAACTTTCCTGATGGAATCTATCAGGAAATAATTTGTGACATTTTATGGATGAGGGGATTGAAGCATGGAGGAGGTTTAGCAACTCATCTAAGTCCAGTAGGAGAAAAATGTATCAAGTCATTCATTACTAGGCACTTATCAAGTGTCCACTATGTACCAAGACTGTGTTTCTAAGTGAAATTGTCTCATGCACATATTCTGGGCCAAACTTCTTACTCTATGGAAGGAAGGATTTCAATTTGATGTTCTTTAATGTTTATCCTCATCTCTTGTTAAACTGCTTTACCCATTTGAAATGCATATTATAAGGGCACTTCGCTCCTTGACCAGCTCAGAAGACCCCATGACACCAGAGTGGTGGTTAGAGCACTCTCTAAGGACTCGCTGCCCAATGCACCTTACACATTCCCTTGGAAGAAGCAGTGCTTTTGAAGGATTGCTGATGGATGGGCCACCCAACCATGTACCTAAGTGCATACTTACATAACCAGTTGTTTTCTGGAACGTTCTTTGCTCCTACACTCTCCTCTGCCTGTGTCTCCTTGGGTACACAAACCATCTTTTTGGATTTTGCCCAAAAAGAGCAGTTCACAGGAAATCACAAAGAATAGTGAGGAATTGTTGAGCTTGGAGGGGGAAGGTAAAGAAATTTCCTCCACCACACACTCCCACATATCTCCCAAAGACCATTTGCCTCAGCCACTGAGGTCACCTTTCCCACCTTTCCCCCACAGCATTTGCTGGGTCCACCTCCTCCCTACACATATTTCAATGTCCTCTTACATAGAGCAAGCCTGTGGTAATCTTCTGATCCTGAATATCCCCACCAGCCTCTTTTTACTTCCATCAGAACATTTCTTCTGAAAAAAATGCAAGGATCTGCCTGAAATGGCTTCTGGTGAATTCTATTTCCTCTGGCTCATCATGTCTAGATCAAGTTAGATCAACAAAGAGCAATAACTGGGCTTTAGAGTCCTTCCTCCTCCCCACCACACCCCACTATATTTGTAGGAGTATATAGTGTTCCAAACATACCACCATGTTGGTCACTTAGACTGCTAATGGGTCAACATGTGCTCAGCCTACCCTGGGGAATGTCAGAAGATACAGCAGTCTGCAGCTTAACATTCTACTATATAATAGTATAAGGCAGTGGTCATCACATGATAAAATGTTTTTTTGGTTTTATTGTTGTTGGTTTTTGTTTTATTTTGTTTTTAGGAAAACTCACAAAATGGGTTTCTTTCTGTACTCCAGAAAAACTAGTTGGTTTCTTTTCTCAGATTGACACTGTGAGTTAGATGACAGGTCTGGTTCCCTCACACTCTTGTTGGCTAGAAGGCTCTGAGCTAATTTGTGGTCCAACTTTAAAATGGCATAAAATTTCATAGCATGCAGTTTTGATACCAAGTGCAATCCTGATTTTATCCTTCTGCCATGTTCCTCTTTGTCCCGATTTGCTCATACATTTTTTGTTTTATTATATTTCTAAAATGCCTTTAACTCTTCAGTTAACATGAATAAAGATGATTAAAAATCACAAGACAACAAATTTATTTCCCCCATGTACCAGTCACCTTGGTTGCTACCCACCTCCATGATGTTGGGGATTCAGGTGTCTGCCAATGTGTGCTGCGCCTCCCCTCCACAGGTGTTGCCATTTCTGCATGGTTGGAAAATGCCCATCACCCTGTCTCCTGGGTCTGCTTCCAGCCAGCTCAAGGGGAAGGTCGTGTCTCTGGAGGGGCAAATATCACTTCCATTCACATTCCATCTGCTAAGCTCAGTTCTGTGATCATCACCTAACTGCAAAGGAAGTTGGGAATTCTGTCTTCTTCAGGTCAGCCATGTGCCCATGTAAAATTTTGGGTTCTATAACTCAAGAAAGAAGGGGATAAAGGAAATGGGTAAACTAACAGTCTCACCCTTGTTAATGTGAAACCATAGAAAATGCATTTTGGTCTCTGCCCTTGGTTCCTGGCACAGAGCTCCTGAAACTTTTGTAATTTCCTAAGTGGTAAGAAAACTAACATTAGTCTCTGACCCCATATTTGACAGACAGCTCCCAGAACTCTTGTAAATTCCTAAAGAAGAGCACTAAGAGCATCCTATATTCTATTGAGGTGATCAGGTGGGCTCCTAGATGGCAACTGGTCACCAGAAAGATGAAGCCATGATTAGAAGCTTGGAATTTTCAGCCCCCACCTCTAAACAATCTCCAGAGAGAAGAGAGGGGGCTAGAAATGGAGTTAATGATTGATCATGACTATGTGAGGAAGAGTCCATAAAAATCCCAGTAGTATGGGGTTTGGAGAACTTCCAAGTTGGCAAAGACATCCAAACCCATCCCAACTCCACAGGTACAGAAACTCCTGTGCTTAGGACCTTCCCAGACCTCACCCTATGCATCTGTTCATCTGGCTGCTCATCTGGATCCTTTATCATATCCTTATTATACCAGGAAATGTAAGGTTTCTATGAGTTCTTTGAGACACTCTAGAAAATTAATGCAACTTCAGATGGGAACCTCCAATTTGTAAGCAAATCAGATAGAAGTTGTGGGGCCACCTAGAGATCTGCTACTTGTGACTGGCATCTAAAATGTGCGGGAACAGTTTTGTGGGACTGAACTCTTAACCTATGGGATCTGACACTGTCTCTGGGTGGATAATGTCAGAATTGAGTTAAATTGTAGGACACCCAGCTGGTGTCACAGAATTGCTTGATGTGGAAAACAGACCCCACATGTGGTGACCTGAAGTGTCAGAAGTGAAGTGTTCTGTATAAAAGGAAAGAAGTCATAACAGGAAAGAAACAGATGGGAGGGGAAGGCAGGGTGGTTTTTCTTATATACTTACCTTATAGTTCCAGGAGAATTCTTGAAGAGAGGGGAACCTAGAAAGGTAGGAGCCCAGCCCTGAACATCTAAACCTGAGGTCTCAAGTGGAACTGTAGGGAGGCATCCGGGTTGAAATCAAGGTCTCTGTGTGTGTCAGAAGAGGGAAGAAAAGGGCTTCAGATGGGCCTGTGATCCACATGCTGCATGTTCTCCTGCTGGGGAGGGCCGTTTCAGGGAAGCCAGATGAGCAAAGCCTGGGACAGAATGTTCCTAGCACAGCCAGGGGAAACTTCAGGGGAAAGAGGGGAACTTAAGATGCCAGTGTAAACCAAAAGGATAAGAACCAGGTGGGTTGAGGTGTAGAAATGCCAGAGAGTGCCATGTGGGGTATACTGAGGTAACAGCAGGTATGTAGAGGTATAATGTTAGGGACCTAGGGTTTGGGTGTGAAGAAGGGAGGAACCCAGAGTCCTTCAGGGTAGGAGAAGAGAGAGGGAGAGAGATGGAGAGAAAGAGAGAGGCCAAAGGGGAATCCACAGAGAGACACAGAAGACACTATAGAGGGACAGATGGAACCCCTGTCCCCCAGCTCTGAAAGGTCAGCCTGGGGCAACACAGTGCCTGGAAGACAGACCTGGATCACAATGGGAGGCTTCTGCTGTCCATCCTGCTTCCTTTGCTCTGTATTTCCCAGGGGTCACTCCATGGATGTCTCCCATGCCTAGCTTCATCCTAGCTGATGCAAACTCATGTTTCACTGCTGCCCCTCTCTACAGGCACCTTCTTTGGGCAATGCACATGAGTGTTGGAACCAGCAGGGCCACCCAGGAGCACCCACAGATGGAATGGAGAGACACAGGGTTGTCGCTGGCCAGAAACTTTATTCATGCTGAGACACTTTCTTGCCCAGCCAAAGGTCACCAGACTGATTGGGTAAGGGCAGGGATGTCACAGTGGGGACAGGGATGCAGGCAGGAGGCTTCCACCAGCACTTCCTATGGAAGCGCTACATGCTCAGGAGGAGGTGAGAGGGCTGGAACTTCAGGGAATCAGCCTTGGCTTCCCCCTGAGAAGACAGGCCCAATTCAGTTCTGGTTGTGGAGGGCAAAGACACATCATGAAGAGGGGGGCTTTCTCACAGACCTTTCTTCAGTACTCGAAAGTAACTGTCTTGAGCCGTAGGTATTCATTCAGGGCTGCCTCTCCTGCAAGACAGCATGTACCATGGGGAAAGGTCACCCTCACAGTGGCCTATAAGGCCAGCAACACACTGTTGCAAGAGATGCAGATCCTTTCAGCAACCACAAGGGGTCATCCCCAGCTACAGAAGAGAAACCAAGGCCCTGGCAGGTCTGGCATCAGTTGTGGGGTGGGGAGTGGTAAGGATTCCACCAGAGGCATCAGAATACAGACTAATTGGGGGCAACTGTTCCAGAAACTTTCCTGCTCTATCTCCTCTAGAAGAATGGAAGCCCCATCACCCTGAGGGCAGTCAAGAGGTTCTCTGGTGCCCTCCTACTACCCAGAGGTGCCAGCCTATCACCTGTCCCCACTACTGTCCCCCACCTAATTCCAGGTCATGCTACTATTAGGAAAGGGAGTAACAAACAACCAGAATTTGGCTGTGTTCTGCAGGTGATGTGTCCCCATCCCTGCACTCAGGCCCCTCTCCGCAGCTCCTAGACCAAAGCTGGTTCTCTCAGGACCCGCTGTCCTCTCTGCCAGGAACACATACCTTCAGGTGTTTATACCGCCTCCTCCAGCCACTCGCACCTCAGAGAAGGCACCACCTCCTTGGCGGGGCCCATGCTGGTCCCACTAAAACTACCCTCCTGGTCTTCCCGACCACATCACTTTGTCTCATTCACTTCCTGCACTCCTCACTTCCTAGTGGGATCTTGATTACTGTCTTAATTATCCCCTATCCTGTCCCAGTTGTTAAAACTACACTCCTGGCCCCCACAAAAGGGCCTGGCAGCAGGGGGCCTTAGCAGATGTTCAGGATTACGTTACCGAGGTCTTTGCCAAAGCCGGACTGCTTGAACCCTCCAAAGGGAGCGGCCACATCAGTCTTGTTGTATGTGTTGACAAACACAGAGCCTGCCTCCAGCTTCTCACTGACATACAGAGCCTTGTTGATGTCCCTGGTGAAGATACCAGATGCCAGGCCAAACTCCATAGCATTGGCCCGAGAGAGCACAGTGTCCACGTCACTGCAGAGAAAACCCAAGAACTCTATGAGGAGGGTCATAGGGCCACCCTCAGTATGGGACACAGAAAGACCTGCACTCCTTCCTCCCAGGGGGTTTCCCAGCCCACTCCAAGCTCCCCACCACATAGGACCCTCTGTGCAAACACGCTTGGCCTACAGAAAGTATGGAGGAGATAGAGCAGCCAGGCAAAGAGGAAAAGTGACAGAGAGGAGGTGGAGCCGAGTCAGTCCCTTCTGGTCATCATGGGTGAGCCCCCACTATGTAGACAGGGAGATGGGAGCCCAAGGGGGGGGCAGGCTGGGGACCCACCACAAATGGAAAGGCATTCCTTGGGCAGCCACACTAGGGGCATCCACAGACATCCTAGGCTTGAAGACTGAGCACAATGCTTGATAGATGGGAGAAAAGTATCTCATTCTAATACAATCAGCATGTAAAGAAAATTTTGATAACTTTTTGACGGTTGGAAGTTTAGTGCATCAAGGCTGAGACACCATTCTGTAATCTGCTCAAAGGTGCTACTCTGAAAAACAAGAGTCATGAAAAGTGCCTGTTGTAGAGCAATTATGGCCAGTCTAGTTCCTCTCTCTTTGAGGTAGGTCTGGCCTCAGTGACTTGCTGGACCAAGAGGACAGGTAGAAGTGAGGTTCTGGGCTTTCTGAGGCCAACAGATGGCTCTTGAGGAGGTTGCATCTTCCACCTGGCCTCTTTGAGGGAGCTGGGTGCCAGAGAGCAGCTGCCCCAACATGGCACAGCGCGGAGGCAGCCAGCACCATGGAACCCTGACCAAATTGAAGACTCATAAGTGAATTAAGTAACTTGCTATTCTAAGCCACTGGGTTTGGGGTGGTTAATTATGCATCAGTGGATAAGAACAGAACCCAGCATGCTGTGAGAGGCATCATAGAGACAAGGAAGACACTCTCAGTGGGACCCATCCTTGCCAGTCCCTGGGGCTCTCAGAACTTCAGTGGTTGAGAAGGACTTGACAAGAAGCTATGCTACATCCATAGCCCCCACCCCATCTGTACTCCCCTTCTGCACTCCCCTCCACAGAGCTCAAACAAAACCCCAGGAAGGCATGGAAGAGGATCAGGCTTTCAAGAGACATAAGCATGACTCCCTACCCATCAGCAAACCGAGAGATGATCATTATGGGCCCAAAGGACTCCTCCTTGGCTATGAACATGTGGTCCTCCACGTCTGTGAAAACAGTTGGCTCGAAGAAGAAACCTATGAGGGAGACAGAGGTCCATGGTCTGCAAGTGGGTGGTTCTCTCCCTAGCAGGCCTGGGCCCACCAGCCACCATGCACACATCCTGCAGTCTGTGACCTGCATGGTGACTGCTACAGATGGTGAGTGGCTTTCCTGCCCCAGGTGTATAAGTTCATGGGATCCTCACCACCCTCTCAACTAAATGCTGCCGAGGAAGATGAGCAGCTCAGAATTGGTTTATGATAGAGTGGAGATCTTTTATCTAGTGAAGGCTGTCAGATGGCTCTCCATCAGTCCCTATGGAGTAGGTTCAGCTGGGGCGGGGAGGCTCAGACACAGGTTCTGATGGACAGGACCTCTCAGTACTGTTTCCCTGCTTCCGGGCCCCTTGGTGCAGGTACGAATGCCCCAGGTGCAAGGGCGAGTGCTCTCAGCCAAGATACATCCTCCTTCTCTCCTGGCAACACATGCCCACCACCTCCTCCCATGCAGACTGCTGCTCTTACAGGCCCTGGTTGTAGATGGAACCACTTCTGACAGAAGAAATGCTTCATCTATTTCTCTTCTAGACACAGAGCCTGGGGACCCTGAGACTCTACTGGACTGAGATGTGATATAGCCTGACCAAGGAAAAATTAAGAGGCTTGACATTTTCTCTGTCTAGTTTTTAGGGAAAAAGTCAACATTTTAACAACTTAATAAAATATTCCATACTTTTCATACATTAAAAGTTGTATTAACATTAATTACAGTTTTTAAAAGCTATGTTAGGTATGAATCCATGCTGACTCATGTGATATGGCCTGTATTCACTCAGTCTGCAAATGGGCTGCTGTCCATCAGGTGCTGGAGGCTCTGTGCTGGCTGGGCTCCGCTCCTTTCTTTTGTGTGTGTGTGTGTGTGTGTGTGTGTGTGTGTGTGTGTGTGTGTGTGTAATACTAAAAAGGGTTGTTTTTTTAATAATTTATTTTATTTTTTCAGTGTTCCAAGATTCATTGTTTATGCCCCACACCCAGTGCTCCATGTAATTTGTGTCCTCAATAACCACCACCAGGCTCACTTATTCCCCACCTCCTTCCCTTCCAAAACCCTCAGTTTCTTTCTCAAAGTACAAAATCTCTCATGTTTCATCTCCCTCTCTGATTTACCCAAGTTCCCATTTCCTTTCCTTCTCCCACTGTCCTGCACGTTACTCCTTAGGCTCCACAAGTAAGTGAAACCATGTGATACTTGACTTACTTCGCTCAACATAATCTCCTCCAGTCACATCCATGTTGCTACAAAAGTTGAGTATTCATCCTTTCTGATGGAGGCCTAATATTCCATTGTGTATGTGGATTATATCTTCTTTATCCATTCATCTGTTGAAGGGCACCTTGGCTCTTTCCACAGTTTAGCGATTGTGGCCACTGTTGCTATGAACATTGGGGTACATATGGCCCTTTTTTTCACTACATCCATATATTTGTGGTGAATACCCAGTAGTGTAACTGCAGAGTCATAGGGTAGCTCTATTAAGGAATCTCCACACTGTTTTCCAAAGTGGCTGCACCCACTTGCATTCCCACCAACAGTGTAAGAGGGATCTTCTTTCTCCACATCCTCTCCAACACTTGTTTCCTGTGCTGTTAATTTTGGCCATTCTAATTGGTGTAAGGTGAAATCTCAATGTGGTTTTGATTTGAATTTCCCTGATAGCTAATGATGATGAACATTTTTTCATGTGTCTGTTAGCCATTAGTATCTCTTCTATGGAGAAGTGTCTGTTCATGTCTTCCCCATTTTTTGATGTGACCATCATTTTTTTGGTTGTTGAGTTTGAGGAGTTCTTTATAGATCTTGGGTATCAGCCCTTTGTAGTGTCATTTGCGAGTATCTTCTCCCATTCCGTGGGTTGCCTCTTTGTTTTGTTGACTGTTTCCTTTGCTGTGCAGAAGCTTTTTATTTTGATGAAGTCCCAAAAGTTCATTTTCAGTTTTGTTTCCTTTGCCTTCAGAGGCATGTCTTGAAAGAAGTGGCTGTGGCCAATGTCAAAGAAGTTGCTGCCTATGTTCTCCACTAGGATATTGATAGATTCCTGCCTCATTGTAAGGTCTTTCATCCATTCTATCTTTCTTTGTGTATGGGGTAAGAGAATGGTTGAGTTTCATTCTTCTATATGTAGCTGTCCAATTTTCCCAGGACCATTTATTGAAGAGATTATCTGTCTTCCATTGGGTATTTTTTCCTGCTTTGTTGAAGATTACTTGACCATAAAGTTGTGGGTCCATATCTGGACTCTCTACTCTGTTCCATTGGTCTCTGTGCCTGTTTTTGCACCAGTACTATGCTCTCTTGGTGATCAAAGCTTTGTAATAAAGCTTGAAATCAGGCAACATGATGCCCAAAGCTTTGTTTTTCATTTTCAGCAGTTCCTTAGCAAATCAAGGTCTTTTCTGGTTCAATGTAAATTTTAGGATTGTTTGTTCCAGCACTTTGAAAAATGCTGGTGGAATTTTGGTCAGGATGGCATGGAAAGTATAGATTGCTCTGGGAAGTATAGACATTTTAACAATGTTTATTCTTCTAATCCATGAGCATGGACTGCTTTTCCATCTTTTTGTGTCTTCTTCAATTTCTTTCCTGAGTTTATGGCTAGGTTTATTCCTAGGTACCTTATGGTTTTTGGTGCTATAGTAAATGGAATCGACTCTCTGATTTCCATTTCTATATTTTCATTGTTAGTGTATAAAAACGCAATTGATTTCTGCACATTGATTTTGTATCCTGCCACATTTCTGAATTGCTGTATGAGTTCTAGTAGTCTGGTGTGGAGTCTTTTGGGTTTTCCATATAAGTATCATCTGCAAAGACAGAGAGTTTGCCTTCTTCTTTGCCCATTTCAATACCTTTTATTTCCTTGTGTTGTCTGATTGGTGTTGCTATGCATTCTAACACTATGTTGAACAATAGTGGAGAGAGTGGGCATCCTTGTCTTGTTCCTGATCTCAGTGGGAAGGCTGTCAGTTTTTCCCCATTGAGAATGATATTCGCTGTGGGTTTTTCGTAGATAGATTTTATGAGGTTGAGGAATGTTCCTTCTATCCCTATACTTTGAAGAGTTTTAATCTGGAACAGATGTTGTATTTTGTCAAATGTCTCTTCTGCATCAATTGAGAGGACCATGTGGTTTTTCTCTCTTCTCTTATTGATTTGTTCTATCACATTGATTTGCAAATGTTGAACCACTCTTTCATCCCAGTGTTAAATCCAACCTGGTCATGGTGGATAATCTTTTTAATGTACTGTTGGATCCTATTAGCTAAGATCTTGTTGAGAATCTTGGCATCCATATTCATCAGGAATATTGATCTGAAATTCTCCTTTTTGAGTAGGTCTTTCCTGGTTTGGGGATGAAAGTAATGCTAGCTTCATAGAATCTGAAAGTTTTTCTTCTGTTTCTATTTTTTGAAATAGCTTCCAGAGAATAGGAATTATTTCTTCTTTGAATGTTTGGTAGAATTCCCAGGGAATCTGTCAGGTCCTAAGCTCTTGTTTTTTGGGGAGGTTTTTGTTCACTGCTTTAATCTCATTACTAGATATTGGTCTATTCAGGCAATTTCTTCCTGTTTCATTCTTGGAAGTTTATAGGTTTCCAGGAATGGATCCATATTTTTAGGTTTTTTAATGTTATTTCTCTCTTCTCTTATTGATTTGTTGATAATAATTTTGATGACTGTTTCTATTTCTTTGGTGTTAGTCATGACCTCTCTACTTTCACTCATAATTTTGTTAATTTGGGTCCTCTCCCTTTTCTTTTGGATTAGTTTGGACAATGGTTTATCTGTCTTATTAATCCTTTCAAAGAACCATCTTCTAGTTTCGTTGATGTGTTCTATGGTATCTCTAGTTTCTAATTTGTTGATCTCTGCTCTAATCTTAATTATTTCCCTTCTTGTGTGTGGGGTTGGCTTAATTTGCTGTTGATTTTCCAGTTCTTTAAGGTGTAAAGAGAGTTGGTGTATTCAAGATTTTTCCATTTTCCTGAATGAGGCTTAGGTTGGTTGGCTACATATTTCCCCCTTAGGAAATACCCATTATCCATATCCCGTAGGTTTTGGATCAATATATCTTCACTCTCATTGGTTTCCATAAAATGTTTAAGTTCTTCTTTGATTTCCTGGTTGATCAAAACAGTCTCGAGCAGGATAGTCTTTAGTTTCCAAGTATTTGAATTCCTTCTGAACTTTTTCTTATGGTCGAGTTCCAGTTTCAAGACACAATGGTCAGAGAATATGCAAGGAATAATCTCAATCTTTTGTTTTTGGTTGAGCCCTGATTTGTGACTAGTACGTGGTCTATCCTGGAGAAAGTTCCATGTGCACTCAAGAAGAATGAGTATTCTGTTGTTTTGGGGTGGAATGTTCTGAATATATCTATGAGGTCCATCTGGTCCAATGTGTCATTTAAAGCTCTTGTTTCATTGTTGATTATCTGTTTAGATGGTCTGTCCATTGCTGAGAGTGGGGTGGTAAGACTTCCTACACTTAATATATTTGTATCAATATGACTGTTTTGCTTAACAGTTTTCTTATGTAGTTGTCTGTTCCCATGTTGGGTACATAAATATTTACAATTGTTAGACCTTCTCTAGGCCCTTCAAGAATAATTTAATGTCATTATATATCTCTGACTACAGTCTTTAGATTGAAATCTAATTTGTCTGATATGAGAATCACTACCTGAGCTTTCTTTTGAGGTCCCCTGGCATGAATGATGGTCCTCCATCCCCTCACTTTCAATCTGGAAGTGTCTTTAGATTCAAAATATGTCTCTTGTAAACAGCATATGGACAGGTCATGTCATTTTATCCAGTCTGCAACCCTGTGCCATTTTACTCGTGCATTTAGGCCATTCACATAGAGTGATTATTGATAGGTATGTTTTTGTTGACATCATGTTGCCTGTGAAGTTTATGTTTTTAGAGATTTCCTCTGTAAATTTCTGTTCTGTGTCACTCTTGGGTTTGTTTCTTTTTTATAGAAACCTCCCCCCACCTTAATTATTCTTGTAGTGCTGGCTTGGTCGTTGCATAATCTTTTAGACCTTGCTGGTCCTGGAAATTATTCATCTCTCCATCCATAGTGAAAGTCAGCCGCTGCATATTTTTTCCATTTAATTTCCTGAATATGTCTTGCCAGCCCTTTCTGGCTTGCCAGGTTTCTGTGGATAGGTCTGACATTATTCTGACAGTCCTCCCTCTGTATGTAAGGGATATCTTCCCCTAGCTGCCCTTAGGACATTCTTTGGACATGATTCATGAATTTCACAATTATGTGTCTGGAGGTTTCTCTAGCCTCACTGATATTGGGGGGTGTCCTCTCTGCCTCTAGGACATGAACACTTGTTTCATTCCCCAGATTAGGGAAATTTTCATCCAGGATTTGTTCAACTATATCTTCTAGTCTTCTCTATTTCTCTAACCCCTCAGGGATCCCAATAATTCTGATATTGGAGAATTTCATGGCATCATTTATTTCCCTAATTCTATTTTCATGGGATTTTAGATTTTTGTTCCAGAACTTCTCCTGTTCCTCCTTCCAATCAGTCTGGGTTCTAGATCACTAATGTGATCTCTGCTTCACTTACCCTGGTTGTTAGGTTAAGTGTTAGGGTAGTGGTTAGAGTATTTAGATTAGATTGGATTTCACTGATACCATTTTTAACTGCTGTGAGGTTGGATCTCACTTCTGCCTTTAGAGATTCTATATTGCCACTAATAGTCTTTTCCAACTTAGCCATTGCTTGGGTAACTGCTACCTTGAATTCCATTTCTGTCATAATGTTTATGACCAAATCAAGTAGTTCTGTGACAGATGTTGCAGTCTCTGAATTTTTCTTCTGTTGGCTGGTCCTCCTCTGAGTTATTTTGGTGAGGGGTCATTGAGGGTATGTATGGCTGAATATACCAACCACAATACAGATAAATTTTCCATTAGAATGTTTTTGGAGCAGTCAGAAGTCACCACTAAAGGGAAAGAAAGAAAAAAAGGGGGGAAAAGAGAAAAAAAGAAAGAAAATACCCAGCCAAAATGGGCCCCCAATATAGCACAAAAACAAAAAGGAATAAACACCCTCAAAAGAAAAAGGAAGAAAAAAAGCAAAACCCAGCCCAAATAGCCCTCAAGAATAAGATTTATATAGTACAAAGGCAAAAACAAACAGAGACACTGACAGAAGAATAGATGAGAAGGCGGTTACAAACTGTGGATGTGGGTGAGGAAAGTATTTCTGTTCCTCCTGGGTGTATCTTGTTATTTTTGTTAGAGGATTCAACTTTCTAGAGACATAGGGGAATTAAAACTGGTTTATATGTAGGGGTAGTGTTGAAGGAAAGCAGGATTACCTTGGAGCTTATATCTATATGTATATTTTAAAAAAGAAAGAAAAGAAGAAATAAAGAATGAAAGAAGAAAGAAAGAAGGAAGAAAGGAAATAGGTGTATGTATGAAAAAAAGTTCAAGTTAAAAAGTTATTATGGAATGTTGCATGAAACATCAAGTTGTAATAGGTAGGTTAAAAAATAAAAGAACAAGAATCATGAGAATGAAATTAAAATTAAAAATGAGAAGAATTTTTTTTTTAAAAATGGAAGGAAAAGCTGCATCTGTAAGATATACAGGTTTGGGGGTAGTACCGGGAGTTTAATATATTGTTTTTTTCCCTGATGTCAGGGTTTTACAGTTTTATGAAAACCCTGTGGTGGTTGTCCTTTTGTTCTTTTGGCTTACCTTCTAGGGGAGGGGCTTGCTGTGTTGTTTTTCAGTCAATCTTGCTTGGCCTGAGTCACCCTGCCCCCATCAAGGGGCTGGGATCTATGTAAACCGGTTTTCAGTCTTTTGTTCTCTGGGGGTTTTTGTTCTCTTGTGGCTTTTTGCGGCTTTTCAGGGAGTCAGAGCAAAGTAAAGCTGTCCTCACCCACACCTCCTTCTCATAGAGAAGCCTCAGTCGGCTCCCCTCTGGATGGTCCAGAACACACAAGCTCCTCCTCTGCAAACTTCTCTGCACACCACCTCTCACAGGTTACACTACTGGGTATTTATCCCTAGTTACTGCCACAATGGCTGCCTAAGGCCTCCGCTTATCTCTGCACCCTCGTGTCACAGAAACCACAAGTGATATTGGTTTGGATGAGCCCGCCAGGACCACTGTCTGGGGCTCACATCCCCACTGGGTGCCCTTGGACCTGGCAGTCCTGCAGGTCATGCAAGGAGCCTTTGGCATGGGTGGGGGTCCTCCCAGCCCTACAGTGGTGCTCCAGTGGAAAGCTGCAGGCTCAGGAAGTCCCTCCCAGGCTCAGGCATGGGCAGGCACCGGCTGAAGCCATCTGGGGACTGCAGTTTTATGTACATGGCCGTGGCCATCAGATTCCACCAGTTTCCCTTAAGACCCTTTGTTTTTTCATGTCTGTTAGCCATTTGTATGTCTTCTATGGAGAAGTGTCTGTTCATATCGTCTGCCCATAGTGATGTAATCACCTGTTTTTTTGGTTGTTGAGTTTGAGGAGTTCCTTATAGATCTTGGCTATCAGCCAAGATCTATAGTGTCATTTGCGAATATCTTCTCCCATTCCATGGGTTGCTTTTTTGTTTTGTTGACTGTTTCCTTTGCTTTGCAGAAGCTTTTTATTTTGATGAAGTCCCAAAAGTTCATTTTTGCTTTTGTTTCCTTTGCCTTTGGATAATGTCTTAAAGAAGTTGCTGTGGCCGATGTCCAAGAGGTTACTGCCTATGTTCTCCTCCAGGATTTTGATGGATTCCAGTCTCATGTTGAGGTCCTTCATCCATTTCGAGTTTATCTTTGTATGTGGCATAAGAGAATCGTCAAGTTTCATTCTTCTATACGTAACTGTCCAATTCTCCCAGCACCAATTTTTGAAGAGACTATCTTTTTTCCATTGGATATTTTTTCCTGCTTTGTTGAAGATTATTTGACCATATAGAGTTGTGGGTCCATATCTGGACTCTCTCCTCTGTTCCACTGGTCTATGTGTCTGTTTTTGTGCCCGTACCATGCTGTCTTGGTGATCACAGCTTTGTAATAAAGCCTGAAATCAGGCAACATGATGCCCACAGCTTTGTTTTTCTTTTTCAACAATTCCTTA
The DNA here is from genome assembly GCA_004023965.1 of Spilogale gracilis. Taxonomy (NCBI): domain Eukaryota; kingdom Metazoa; phylum Chordata; class Mammalia; order Carnivora; family Mephitidae; genus Spilogale; species Spilogale gracilis. The sequence goes on along the minus strand of PITA01004901.1, from coordinate 18,914 downwards.
GCAACTGGGGTATTTTCTGGTTCCATATAAATTTTAGGATTGTTTGTTCCAACGCTTTGAAAAATGTTGCTGGAATTTTGATCAGGACGTCATTGAAAATATTGATTTCGGGACGCCTGGGTGGCTCAGTTGGTTAAGCAACTGCCTTCGGCTCAGGTCATGATCCCGGAGACCCAGGATCGAGTCCCGCATTGGGCTCCCCGCTCAGCGGGAAGCCTGCTTCTCCCTCTCTGACTCCCCCTGCTTGTGTTCCCTCTCTGGCTATGTTTCTTTCTGTCAAATAAATAAAATCTAAAAAAAAAAAAAAAAAAAAGAAGAAAATATTGACTTCTCTGGGCAGTATAGTCATTTTAACAATGTTTATTCTTCCGATCCATGAGCATGGAATGCTCTTCCATCTTCTTGTGTCTTCTTCAATTTATTTCACGAGTGTTCTGTAGTTCCTTGAGTGCAGATCCTTAACTTCTTTGGTTATGTTTATTCCTACAATTACACTACTGGGTATTTATCCCAAAGATACAGAGGTAATGAAAAGAATGGTCATATATACCTCAATGTTCATTGCAGCAATGGCCAAAATGGCCAAACTGTGGAAAGTGCCAAGGTGCCTTTCAACAGACAAATGGATAAAGAAGATATGGTCCATAAATACAATGGAATATTATGCCTCCATCAGAAAGGATGAACACCCAACTTTTGTATCAACATGGATGTGACTGGAGGAGATTATGCTGAGTGAAATAAACCAAGCAGAGAAAGTCAAATATCATATGGTTTCACTTACTTGTGGGGTATAAGGAGTACTATGGAGGACAGTAGGAGAAGGAAAGGAAATGTAAATTGGAGTACATCAGAGAGGGAGATGAAACATGAGAGACTATGGACTCAGAAACAGAGGATCTTGGAAAGGAGGGAGTTAGGGGGATGGGTGATCCTGGTGGTGGGTATTGAGGGCACGTATTGCATGTAGAACTGGGTGTGGGGCAAAAACAATGAATCTTGGAATACTGAAAAAATAAAATAATGTAATAAAAAAAGATTTTTAAAAATCCAAAAGCAAAAAAAGAGAGACCCTTTGTTTTTGAGTGCTTTTAACCAGATCCCAAGTTGATGCTGGGCCCCAAGCACAGGGTATTTTTATATTGGGGTATTAATTTCCCAATTTGAAAATTAATTTTCCAATTTCCAAATGATTTTCCAATTAATTTTCCAATTGGGTCATTTGTGATGGCTCCCTCCCCTTCTGCTTATCCTCTGAAATCAGCCCGAGTGCTTCCACTCTGCTTTACCTCTCTGTTGATGCTCTTCTGCCCCTGCAGAGATCCAGAAGTGTGCAGTCTTACATCTCAGGCTGATTTCATGGATTTCAGAGTATTCTGGGAGATATTTAGCTCACTTTAGGGGACCCATTGAAACATTGTCTTCTACTTCACTGCCATCTTGCCCCTTTCTGAATCTCCTGTTCTTTCTGTACTCTTCTCTGCCCTTCTGGACTCTGCCCACATGAGGGTCCCTCATCCTCTGACATCCAGTTAGGTTTGTACCTCACAGCTCTGCCCCTTACTGGCTTCCAGGAATTTTGCTCCCTCCTCTTGGCCCTCAGGCCAGGTGGTGCTGACAGTGGCTCCCCAGTGTCCTTGTTTCTGGGCGATTCACCCCCCGAACTGTTCTACAAACCATACCTTCACTTCACTCCCATCAGACCCTGAACTCTGGCTTCATGGAGCCCATAGTCTACTGAGGGCAGAGAAGGGGGTGGCCATCAGTGGCCATTAGTGGCTATAAAACTGTCATTGTATGAGCTTCCAGGGAGCATCTGTGACAAGGAGCACCTATGGTCTGGGCCTGTATGTCATTTGAGCTGGTTAATGAATTCACCAGATGAAGAAATGGGGAGAGGTTTGCTAATCAGAGGAACAGCAGAAGCCCAGGGAGCAGGATAGCATGAGATGTACTGAGAGTAAAATGTGGCTGGAGCATGGGTCATGGGCAAAGCAGTTAGCAACAGACCATGGCAGACGCTGGATATGAAATGAGGAGTTTGAGTTTGCTGCTGCAGGAGGATGGGTCACTACAGAAGTTGCTTCAGCCCTGGGGGAGACATAACCAGACTTCTGGCAGCTACCAAGAATGAACGGTTAGCATGGTACAAGAGGTTCCTCAGGAAGCAAACGTGATGGTACAGGCAAAACAAGCTGCAGAGTTGGCCATATGACAGAAGGGATGCAGGGGAGGAAGAAGTATTTTTAATTTAAGAGAATGAGGCAATTAATATAAAGTAGGGGGTCAAGAAAAGAGAGGAGTCTAGAATCCATTGTTTCTTTCCCTCCTTTCTTATATCAGATTAACCAAGATTTGGTGTTGAGTCTCAGTGCTGGCATGAAGGACCTAATTGTGTAGAAGCCAGGCATGGTGCCTGTCCCTATGTGGTGGGCAGTCTGACAAGGAAGCAGCTCAAACAATCCGTACCACAGCCCCTGCTCCTCTGGCTCCAGTGACTTGACCAGATGGAATAGTCTAGAGAGGCAAGTGTTATGTCTGGGTCAGGACACTCAGATGATGGGATGGATTTGGTACCCATTCAGTCTGAAGGGTCTGGGGACATGTGGGTGGAGGTGTCTAGGTGGTCAGGGTTTCTGAATGAAGAGAAGTCTGGAGATAGATACTTGGGAGGGTGAACCAATTGCAGGGGGTGAGACCCTCCAGGAAAAGTCTGCCATGGGAAGCACTCCAAGCTCAGGATATACTTGGGGATATACCACCATTTAAGGCACAGGTAGAAAGGGAGGTTCAGCAAAAAGTGACCACTGGAAGTAACACCAAAGACAGAAAGCCATGAAAGCCAGTGCCATGGAATCCACAGGAGGAAAGAACTTCAAGGATGCAGAGATATTTATGGCAAATTAAAGTCCACCATGATACACATTAAACCAGCACTGACTAGATTTCAGCTCTGGTGTCTTCACCTTGCCAGTATCACACCTGGTCTGGCTGGGATCCAAATAGCCAAGGCTACCATAGGCAACATCCCAGACGAGCCCTGAGCCCTGAAAGCCTAACCACGGCTTTCACATATCTCCGGTTAGAATGGGGTAGAGGCCAGAAGCCATGCTGCCTGCCCTCCAGTTCACCCCAGTGAGTCAGGAGTGCTTTGACTGACCTGGCCGAGGGACTTGACTCCCACCACAGACCAGCGTGGCCCCTTCCTCCAAGCCACGCTGGCAGTATTCCACCAGCTTCTGCAGGTGGGCTTGGTGGTTCTGTGGCCCGTGGTTGGTGTCCCGGTCTAGAGGGTTGCCAATCTTCATCTTCCTCACCTCTTCTACCTGTGGAGAGTCCTCCCAGTCAGGTCCTGCTCAGGTCCCATGGTTTCTGATGGTACTCCCAATCTGACCCACCTAATGTGTCTGCATGTTCAGTGATCACCCACTGGACCCTGAAGAAAGTCCACATGCCCTCAGGACAGTCTCTATTCTGGTTCCAAACCTGCCTTCAAGGCTGAAACCCCAAAAACCCCAAATGTCTTCAATGTTAAAGGAGACCCAAGTCTAGCATCAGAAAGATAGAGGTGTCCAGGGATAGGGTGAAGGCCAGACATGGGCCAGCAAAGTGTGTCCCTACTGTGGTCCTGTGCCCAGCATAGGCTGAGAAGCTGAGAGAACCCTCCAGAATATGGAATGGGGGTGGGGCAGGGAAACACATGTCCTGCTGCAATGCCCTGGTGACAAGAAGAACAGACTCTAAGTGGAGGGGCCTGCACCTTGAGTCCACCCATTCCTGCTCCCACTTCTTCCTGCTTCAGAGTCCAGTTTCAAGGTCCCCTCCTCTGGGAAGCCTTCCCTGTTGCCTCATCCAACCTTCAAGTGGGTCTAGGCTTTGTCCCCTGGAGACACAGATTTTGGTCTCCACAAAAGATGTGTTACATGGTATCTGATGAATTCTGGGGCTGGAGGCAGAAAGTCAGAAAAGCCCCCGAATATGGGATGTTGTGCTGTGGAAAAGAACTCAGATGGCATAACCAGTGGGAAGTGGATATCAGATCTTCTTGGCTCCTAGCTGGGGTTCAACCCTCCTGTTTCTGTCATCTCGTTCTGGACTTCTTCCTCAGTTTCTTAAGACCAAACAAAGTCATCTCCACCCTCACATAGGTGCCTCAAGGTCAGGCCTGACTGGCCGCCTTCTCCTATGAGGCCACGGCTACTTCACACCTCCATTCAGGCTCTTTACCCCCTCAGCCAGGCCTAATCAGACACTTAAACCCCCAAGGACCACCCCCTACCCTTTCACCAAAGACCCCTTACCTCTTCTGTGCTGAAGGCAATCACCATCCCCTGCTTTGCTCCCCTTCCCTGTTCCCACTTGGCCACCAACACCCCCCCCCAACTCCAACCCTACAGATGCCAACAGCAGTAATGCTGAGTGTCTTGGCTGTGCCTCTCACTTCCTGCATTTGGGAGCTAAAACTATCCTGACAGTTTTCCTGGGATTCTGACCCTGCCCTCACCCTGTGGGGGTTTGATGTTTGCTTTGCAGACTCCTGGAGGGACCTGGGGCTTGCCCAGCAATGCTCCCCACAACAACATCCACTCAGTGAGCTGCCCCCTCATGGGCCCTCCATCATGACTCCCCATCTTGCCCCAGGTTCAGCTACTCCTGTGCTTGGCCTGTTACAGCAAAGGACTAGCTCAGCCAGGCTGCCCGGCTCCCAAACTACAGTGGGTTCTGTACTGCATTCATTCCTCATCGGGACAGGGTTGAATCTGGGCTGGCCTGTGACTTGCTTTGGCAGGTAGACTGTGGCAGAAGCAAACTGAAGGGGACGCAAGAGGACTCTACACTCCTGTTCTCATTCTTAGGAGTCCTGCATTTGGCCAGACTGAGCACATGCTGCAGGATGAAGGACCCCAAGGACAAACATGAGCCATCCCAATGCAGCCACCAAGCACTCCTGCTGACCGCAGATGCACCAACAAGCTCAGGTGAACATGGGCTAGTGCCCACAGTGCCTACTCATGGGATCCTGGCTGCATGAATGGCTGCTGGCCCAAGCCACTAAGGTTTGGGAGTAGCTTGCTATGTAGCAAAAGCTGTTACATTCCCTTTTAGAAATTCTGTTTCTTTCCTCACTGCCTTTCATATTTTTACCTATTGAGACCCTCTCCAGAACTCCTTCCTAACAACTATCTCACTCTGTCTCTTTCCCTGGCTTCCTAAATACAGTTTTTTAAACCTGCACATAGGGGCTGTGTTCCAGTATCCCCTCTCATATTTGCTAGGATCAGACTCTGCTCTCCAGGATGTGGGGAAAGGCTCTTGGCTGTAGCTAAGACAACCAGAGCTCTATACGCCCTATAACCACAGAAAGGACCAGGGAAAGACCTGGGACACAGTCTCACCAACAGCACCCCTGCCTACAGCCTTTTCCAACAGAGTCAGTGGGGACAGAGTGACCTCCCCGCTGGTCCTATGTTGTAAGAATCGAGGCTGTGCGTGCCATACCCCACCCTCTTTTTACCTGTGAGTACTCAAGCTACAGAAGCTGTGAGAGTGGGCTGCTGCTGGTCCCAGGTCCCAGGGAGACCTCCTCCAGCCCACTAACACTTGCAGGCAACAACTTTTGACAAGGGACAAAAGCCTGGCTCCCTTAGGTACACCTAAGACATATCATTTGTGCTCCAGGGCTTCTATCTATGTGTCAGGCTAGGCCTGGATGTCACTTGAAACCATGTCCTCTCTCTGTCCTCTCCTGGTCCCCCCCACCTCCCAGGTTTCACCTGACAGCTCGCCCATACTGAGCCACAGGCACCTGAATTCCTGGCTTAGGCTTCACTGCTGAGGAGCTTACCTAGGACAGGCTCTTTTTGGTTATGTCAGTTTGAGCTGCAGGGTTACTGTTTTTTGCTGAAATAATAAAAACACATGAAAAAGGATACATCTTTGCCCGAGGGTTTCCTGACTCAGATGGACAGTGCCCGACTCCACCTGGCCCAGCCCAGCCTCCCTGCCACCTACCCACATAGCACAGGTGGCCATCCCAGTGAAGACTCTGCAGCAGAACTTACCACCTTCTTTACAAACTGGTCATGGATTGAGTCCTCTACAAAAAGCCGTCCTGCTGCAATGCAGTTTTCCCCTTTGTTGAAGAAGACGGAGCTCATCCCCTTTGGAGAATGGATAAGGTTGCTGGCTTACAACTGTACCCAGAGTGCCAGTCCCCCACATCCCACCACGCCCAGGTACCACCTTCTTATATGGAAGGGGAGGAATGTGTGTGTCCTAACCTCCAGTGGGATAGCAGGCCAGGACCAGCCAGCAATGCACATATAGACTCTACTCATTCTTCAGTCACCTCAAGAGGAGAGATGAGTCCCAGCCCCTGGGGGACACCTGTTTCCATATGACAGAGATTGGACAACAAGAGGCAGTAGAATGGAGATGCTGTATGCAGCCATGCTTCCTGGGCTGACGCAGCAGGGGTCAGAGTCCACACTCTTTGGGCTGAGCCCCGAGGGTCTGTTAGCTTGGAGCAGGCAGCAGATGGCAGGCAAAGGCAGGCAGACAGCCCCGTCTTGGGAGAGATGAGGTGCCAGCCTAGGCCTGAAAGAACTCCTGGCAGGAGTCCAGAATAAATGTCCTCAAAGGCTCAAGGGAACCTGCATTTTGGACCTGGAAGCCCTATGTGGGGTGGGGCAAGGGAGGAGGGAGAGCTTCGCTCTCCTGACATCTAGGATTGCACTGCCCAATAACATGGCTGGGGCCTCTGGCCTGCAGCAATGCCCTTGGTACTGGCACCAAGACCCTTAGATTGATGGACTTCCCAGCCTCAGTTTCCCTGAGGCTGCACTCCCTTTCATGTCTGTGCTAGGTGTTATATCATCCTCTATGGCACCACAAGACTTAGATGGAATGGGGCATATTTTGAAACTTGGTTGAACTGGCTTGTTCCCACAAGTGTGGAGAAGGGGTCTGAAGCATAACAATGACAATGCCTGAACCACTGACACACAGCACCTGCCACATCTTCTACAGCATTCAGACTTAATAGCTTGCTGAATCCCTGTAATAACTATAGGAGTATTCTCCCTATGATACAGGTGAGAACACAAAGCCAAGAAACATTGAGTAACTTGCCTGATGCTGCTCAGTGAGTCAGTGGAAGAGCTGGGGAAGTGGACATGGAAAAAAGGAAAAGTCATCATGCTGATTTCAGAACGGATGGAACCATGGCTTACATTTCCCATTCTATGAAGATGATCTCAGTAATCCTGATAGTTATGAAACTTCTTAGGAAATCTGTTTTCTGGAATGCATATGTCTTCCTTGTCCTCTAGGCCACTTCCTACCCATCAAGGCCAAATGTATGAGTTTGACTGCAGAATCAGAGATGGGTGCCCCACCTCCACCCCCCAAGGCAGGCCCTCACCATATGCACAGCCTTACTGAGGTCACAGTCAGCAAAGATGATGAGGGGCGACTTCCCTCCCAGCTCCAAGGACACCTTCTTCACGTTACTCAGGGCGCAGCTGAAAGGGACAGAGGTTGGTAGGGCTAGGTCCCTGGTAGACTGAGACATGGGGGCTCCAGGTGGAGGGGCAATGGGAAGCTGCAAAGCATGCTTTGCTCAAAGAGCAAGCAGGGGATCAGAAGGAGCTTCTTCCCACTCCCATGCTCATCAGCTCTCCATTCCTCCTCCCTTTGCCACACTACTGCCTTCCTTCTCTTCCATACCCAGGCCCATACCCACTGAAGGGCCTTTGCTCACACAACCTGCTCTGTATTACTCCTTCTTCAGCTATCTTCAAAGATGGTTCCTCACTTCCCTCTGGCCTCTGCTCCATTCCTTGCTGGGGTACCTGCCCTGACTGCTACCTATAAATCACACGCTCCTGGGCTCTGTGTCTGCTGTGCTTTGTACATGTTATGTTTGCTTCCAATCCTACCCATCAAAGCATAAGTCCCACCAGGGCAGGCAGGTGTTTGTCTGGTCATGCAGCTGTGTTTGGTAACTATCCAAAGAATAAACCTAATGCACAGACAGCACCGGGAGGCCAGTTAGTTTTGAACAACGACATAAATATGTGCAGGTAGACACAAATAAGCTTCTGTGACTAACTGCAGCTACCCCTCCCACTATGTCCATCAGTTCTGCACCACAGCCAGCCTCCCTTTCTTCATTGCTGAGGATTATTCTCCTGCACTCAAAATGCATCAGTACAGCTCCACCAGGCCTGCTCACAGGCTGTGACATCAGCCTCTCCTGACCCTAAAGACACATTCCACCATCCACATTGTCTGTTGCTCCCAACCCAGGAGAGGATCTCATATAAAGCTGCTGTAATCAATAATAGTGCCAATCAAGAAAAGGGATAATGCCCAGGATGCACCCTAGCTCACAGAGGGAGTGTGGGGCCAAAGGGTAAGAATCCTATCTTGTAGTGCACACAGGGGCTCATGGAAAGCAGGATCAGAGGATGCAGAAGAGTTCAGAGAAAAAGAACACTGCTCTGCATTGGGGGCTACAATGAGGTGTTGTTTTACCATAAGAGAAGTCTTTCTTTCTGTGGAATTGTTATGTCATAGCTGGACTACCCCGTGAGGTCTCATGCATGAGTCTTAGAGACAGAGGAGGGTGGTCACATGACCTCAGAGAAAGGTGTCAGTATGCCCAATGGAAGCCCCAGCCCCTTTCTGTTTGTACCTTTCACTCAAGTCTGGATGCCTGAAATCCACCCCCCAGAATTCAGCTTCAGGGGGGTGGGGCTCAGGCATCCCGTGGTTGTCTTAGGGAAACCAGAGCTACGAGGTACTGTGTTGTGGTCCAGCCCTCTACAAGATCATCAGCTACACAGACCAGCACCATGGAGCATGCAAACTACCTTAGCTGAACTGATGGAGAAACTGAGGCCTGGAAGGGTCAGGGTTAGGCCCCAGTCATATCATGAATTAATTACAGAGCCAGGAACACAATCTCAGCTGCTTGAGGCAAGTCCAAGGAATAAGAGATGAGAGGATGTTCTAGAACAGGGCTGTCCAATACAATAGAACAAACACCTCAAATACCAGCCATATATGCAATGGCAATTCTTTAGTAGCCACTAAAAAACTAAATTAAATTCCTTTGAGTTTTCAAAGAAAATTAAAAGGAACCAATGAAACTAATTCTACCATATTTTATTTAACCCAATAAAAATATTATTTCAATTTTCAATCAATATAAGAAGTTATTAACAGCCATTTCGTGTACTAAATTTTCAAAATATGATGGACCTTTTACACTTGAAGTACATCTCAGTTTAGAGCAGCTCCATCCCACTTGTGCTCATGGCCCCAAATTGCATCGAATCTTAAGCAGCCCCCTGGTCTGAGTGTGCTCCACAGAGGAGCTGTACTAGCTTCACCAAGGGCTTCAGAAATCCAGACACAGAGTCAGAACCTGCATGAAGCTCACACATAGCACTGTCTACATCCCAACACTGTGATCAGAGGTACCCTCAACCACCTACCTCTTCATGATCTGTTTTCCCACCTCTGTGGAACCTGTGAACCCAATTTTCCGCACATCAGGATGGTCTGAGAGTCTCTGGCCAATCAGTGAGCCTGTAGGTGGAAGTGGGCAAGGGGTCAGGGTGGCTGCCAGGTGCTGAAGGGGAGGTACAAGCTCTGCCACCCTACAGACGTCCATCTTGAGGCCGGAAATATGGGCACTACACACCAAGTGCTTAGTGCCCTCAGCGTCCAGGGCTCACTGGGCCTCATTGCCTGCCACGGGCAGAATTGTGTCCCCCTCAAAATTCATTATGTTGAAGTCTTAACCCCCAGTACCTCAGATATGACCACATTTAGAGACAGGGTCTTTAAAGTGGTGATTAAGTTAAAATGAGGCCGTATTAACAGGACAGGAAATGACGAGTGTTGGAAAGGATGTGGAGAAAGGGGAACCCTCTTACACTGTTGGGGGAGTGCATGTTGGTGCAGCCGCTTTGGAAAACAGTGTGGAGATTCCTTAAAAAAGTAAAAATAGGGCTACCCTATGACCCTGCAATTGCACTATTGGGTAGTGAAAAGAAGGGCCAATGTTCATAGCAGCAATGGCCACAATCACTAAACTGTGGAAACATCCAAGATACCCTTCAACAGATAAATGGATAAAGAATATATGGTCTGGGGCACCTGGGTGGCTCAGTTGGTTAAGTGACTGCCTTCGGCTCAGGTCATCATCCCAGAGACCCGGGATCAAGCCCCACATCAGGCTCCCTGCTCGGCAGGAAGCCTGCTTCTCCCACTCTCATTCCCCCTGCTTGTGTTCCCTCTCTCGCTGTGTTTCTCGCTGTCAAATAAATAAAATCTCTTTTTAAAAAGGGCTATATGGTCCATATATACAATGGAATATTGCACCTCCATCAGAAAGGATGAATACCCAACTTTTGTATCAACATGGACGGGACTGGAGGAGATTATGCTGAGTGAATAAGCCAAGCAGAGAAAGTCAAGTATCACATGGTTTCACTTACTTGTGGAGCATAAGGAGTAACATAGAGGACAGTAGGAGAAGGAAGGGAAAAGTGAACTGGGGTAAATCAGAGGGGCAGATGAACCATGAGAGATTCTGAGAAAAAAAAAAAGGGTTTTGGAAGGGAGGAGGCTGGAGCGATGGATAAGCCTGGTGGCGGGTATTAAGGAGGGCATGTATTGCATAGAGCACTGGGTGTGGTACATACCTTGGAACAATAAAAAAATAAAATAAAATTTAAATTCGAAACTAAAATAAAATGAAGCCATCTTCTCCTTTCTTCAACACACACTGTCTCCTCAGCTGATCTCACCTAGGCTCACTTCTTCAAATGTCATCTCCACACATCATCCTCTAAATCTTTCTGGGATCTCAATCCATTTGTGACTTCTCTGACAGTCCAGCATCTCCACTTGGATATCTAACAGCCTCTAAAATGCACATATTTGAAGCCAAACTCTTAGTCTTTCCCCAGACGTGCTCCTCCTTCAGGTTCTCCATTTCAGTAAACAACGTCTCCTTAAAACCAGTTGTTGAAGCCAAGAACCTGGGAGTCAGTCCTGACACTTCCCTTCCCCACCCTGTAAATTGCCCAGTCCTGGGCTTCTCCACCTACCCAGTCCCTCCATTTCTACCTCTCCCCTGCCTCCAACTTCATAAAATTGCACATGCCCAGGTGCACCTGTGATGATTCTGGTTTTGTAGGTTTGGAGTAGGATGCTTATATCCTCTCTATATAGTTAAAGTTTTATATATCATTAAAGCTCTAAATAGAGTTATAGTTCTATAAGTGATTTTTTAAAAGATTTAATTATTCATTTTAGAAAGAGAGAGAGAGAAAAGAGAAAGCATGAGTGTGGAAAGGGGCAGAGGGAGGGAATCTTCAAGCAGACTCCCAAATGAGTGTATGGCCTGACACAAGGCTCCATCCCACAACACATGAGATCATGACCTGAGCTGATACCAAGAGTCAGATGCTTAACTGACTAAGCCACCCAGACATCACAGCTCTCTAAGTGGTTTTGATACTGATTCCATTCCACCATTCTTGTTAAAAGGATAATAACTGCTTTGGAAATAAATATTTGCAAAAGATATATCTGATAAAGGACTGTTATCCAAAATATACAAAGAGCTCAATGATAAGAAAATAAACAACCCAACTAAGAAATGGACCAAATATCTGTACACACACCTCATCAAAGAAGATATACGGATGGCAAATGGGTATATGTAAAGTTGCTCAACATATATTATTAGAGATTGCAAATTAAAACAACACAATGCACTTCTTAAAATGACTAAAATCCAAAAAGCTGACAACACCAAATGCTGGAGAGGATATGGAGCAACAGAATTCTCATTCACGGTTGGTGGGAGTGCAAAATGGTACGACTGCTTTGGAAGACAATCTGGCCATTTCTTACAAAAATAAACATAACCTTGCCATAAGATCCATCCATCACACTCCTTGGTATTTATGAAATGAGTTGAAAATTTGTCTACATAAAACACTGCACACAGATGTTATTAGTAGGTTTATTCATAGTTGTCAAAACATGGAAGCCACTGATATGTCCTTCAGTAGGTGAAGAGATAAATAACCTGTGGTACATCCACACAATGGAATTTATTTAGCATTAAAAAGAAATGAGCTATCAAGCCATAAAAGATGTGGAAGTTACTTAAATGTATATCACTAAGTGAAAGAAGTCAATCTGTAAAGACTATATACTGTACGAGCCCAACTATATGACATTCTGGAAAAGAAAGAAACTACAGAAACAGTAAAAGACTGGTAGCCAAAAGATTGCCAGGGACTGGAAGGAGGGATAAGTAGGCAGAGCACAGGGAAGGTTTCAGGCAGTGACACCATTCTGTATCATACTACAATGGTAGAGGCACGTCACTATACATTTGTCATGAATGTATGAAAACAAGAGTGAATCTGAATGAAAACTGTGGACTTTGAGTGATAATGATATGCCAGTGTAAGTCTGTCAATTGTAACAAACCTACCACTCTGGTGTAAGATGTTAATAGAGAAGGAGGCTGTATGCATATGGGGATACAGGGTAAATGGGAACTCTGTATAGTTTCCACTCTATATTTCTGTGAACCTTAAACTGGTCTGAAAAAATAAAGTGTATTTACTACTGCTACTACTAATAATAATATAACTGTTTTAGGCTATCAAAGAAATATTTACAAGAAGGTATCATATACCAGATCACAAAGAAATTCTCCATTTTAAAGATGTTTGTAAGGTAATCTCTACACCCGATATGGGGCTAGAACTCACAATTCTGGGATCAAGTTGCATGCTCCACTGACTGATCTGGCCAAGTGCTCCAGAAATTTTCCATTTTATAAAGCAGAATGTTTACAACTATTATGGGTTAGCTTGTGTCTTTCCCTATTCATATGCTGATATCTTAACCCCCAGGACCTCAGAATGTGACTTTATTTGGATCTAGTTTGTGGCACTTTGATATGCCAGCACTAGCAAAAAAATACATTGGCCATATTCTCTAAACATGACATAACAAAACTAGAAATATAAGAAGAGAATTTTAGAAAAAAAACTTAGACATTCCAAGTCTTTTTACTTACTAGATCAGAGAAAATAACAAAACTACTGTTGCATGTTACTTAAGAATAATAAAAATAGAGGAAGCAAGATGGTGGAGTATACCAATTTTAACTGGTCCCTTGAATTTAATTGGATATCCAAACTGTTCTGAACACCCATGAAATCAGTCTTAGATGTAAGAATATATAAATTTGGACCTCTACAAGCAGATAAACACAGTTCTTTGCAAGGTAGGAAGTGTGGATTCGTGAATCTGCAGGGAGCTATCAGAAGATAGACGGAAGGAGGAGGGAGCCACTATAAGCTAGTGCCTGGAAAGTGATCTAACACCAGAACACAAAATCAGGACCCTTAGAAATCTGCTCTAGGGAGTGACATCCCTCTTGGAAAGGGGATCTAGAAAGGAAAAGGCAGAATTCTAAGATGGTATTGTGGTCTGGGGGTAGGAGACACCTCAGAATCAAAGGGGCTTTCTGGACTGGCAGAGTACCTGAGCAGTAGAGCAAGGAAGCAGATTACAGTTATGGTCAGCAAGACCAGGAAGGGTATCTCAGCTCAGATCACCATAAACTGCAAGCTGGGCTGGTTGAGAATTACTCTTCTCTTGGGTAGCCTGAAAAAGTAAAGATTCTTGGCCCATAACCAGGCAAGAACTCATAGTGCAGTTGAGGCAGGGAAAGGGTTTAGAGTGGTGCCCACACAGGATCCAGAGTCTGTAGGTGAGAGGGTGAGCCCAGAGCAGCTCACAGTTTTAGAAGCACAAAAGGCAGGGACAGGCCCAGGCCTCTGAGACAGTCTCTGAGTCACCTCAGGAGGCTGTGGTTTTCAATGGCACATACAGAAAAAGAGACTGTCCTGGAAGGTTTATTAAAGAGAGCAGACTGAATTTTCCTTTCTGGGCCAGAGGTTTTGGTGTGATCATTTTGCTCTAACCCTCTGAAGAAGCATGAAAAGTTGCCAGGAAACAAAATCACAAGAAGACTGGTTTCTACTGAGCCCATTCCACTGACAAGAGGCAGGGTAACTTCGCTCACACAGGGTAGAGAAACATTATGGCAGGCCCCTCCCCCAGAACAAGCTGGAAGAACAAGAGGACAACAACTGTACAGACCCCATAAGACTAAAATACCAATGCCTGGGGAAAATAGTATGGTGAGCTCTATGTGTTGCCTCATGATTTGTTTATTTTTCAGATTAAATTCTCTTTTCCTTTGTTTTCTTTCTCTTATGCCTTTCCTCTGTTTTTTCTTTTTCCTTTTTCTCATTTCAACTAGATGTTTATTATATCAACTTATACTTCAAGTAGCTTTTTTTAAAGATTTTATTTATTTATTTGACAGAGAGAAATACAGCCAGAGAGGGAACACAAGCAGGGGGAGTGAGAGAGGGAGAAGCAGGCCTCCTGCCGAGCAGGGAGCCCAATGTGGGGCTCGATCCCGTGTCTCCAGGATCATGACCTGAGCCAAAGGCAGTTGTTTAACCAAACTGAGCCACCCAGGCGCCCCTTCAAGTAGCTTTTTAACTTGTATTTTTTCACACCTATATTTCTTATAGACACATGCTTTAGCTTTATCATGTCCTTTTTTCACTATTAATTTTACCCCTCTCTCTCTTTCTCTCTCTCTCTCTCATCCTCTCTCTCTCTCTCTCTCTCTCTCTCTATATATATATATATAATATATATAATCTCTCTATATATATAAATATATATTTATTATATATAAATATATTTATTTATTTATTTGTTTGTTTGTTTATTTATTTTCCTTATAATTTTGGGAAATAGTGTCCTCTAACGCACAGAAGAAAATACACCCAGGAACAATTGAAACACCCTGCTTTGTCCACACTAGGAGGAGGAACTATCAGCAAAGAAAATAACCAGAGACAATGCCATCTACCAAAGAACTAATGGATATAGATATAAGCAAAATGTCAGAGTGAGAATTCACAACAGCACTCATTAAGTCAATGGCTAGGATTGAAAGAAGCATTAGTGACAATACAGAATCCCTAAGAGGAGAAATGAGATCTAGTCAGGCTGAAGAAAAAAATTGTTATGAATGAGATGCAGTCTAAATTGTATACTCTAACAGCTAGGGTAAATGCACAAGAAAAATTAGTGATCTAGAAGACAAGCTGATAGAAAGGAAGGAAGCTGAGGAAAATAGGGACCAGAAGCTAGTAGCACCTAAGAAAAGGATTGTGGAGATTAATGATGTCATAAAATTTTCCAATGTCAGAATTATTGGGATCACCAAGGGGGTAGGAAGTGGCTAGAAAGTATATCTGAGCAAATGATAGCTGAGAACTTCCCTAATCTGGGAAATGGGACAAGGATTCCTGTCTAAGAGGCAGAGAGGACCTCTCCAAAAATCAATAAATAGATCAACACCAACATATAATAGTGAAGCTTACAAATTTTATAGCCAAGGAAACAGTCATGAGAATAGCCAGGAAGAGGAGGTTCCTTACATATTGAGGGAGGAACATCGGAATAACATCAGACCTGTCAAAAGAACCCTGACAAGCAAGAAGGGGCTGACAAGACATATTCAGACTACCAAATGAAAAGAACATGCAGCCAAGAATACTTTACCCAGGAAGGCTGTCATTCAGATGGATGGAGAAATAAAGAGCTCTCAGGACAGGAGAAACTGAAAGAGTATGTGACCACTAAGCCAGCCCTGCAAGAAATATTAAGGGGGATTCTGTAAACGAAGAGAAACCCCAACAATCACATAGACCAAAAAAAAAAAAAAAAAAAAAAGAAAAAAAAGAAAGAAAATCTATAGAAACAAGGACTTTTTTAGGCATTACAGTGACCGTAAATTCATTTTTCAATCAATACTCTAAATGTAAATGGGCTGAATGGTCCTGTCAAAAGACACAGAGTTTCAGACTGGATAAAAAAGCAATACCCACCCATATGCTGTCTATAAGGGACTCATACTGAATCTAAAGACACATCCAGACTGAAAGTGAGGAGACAGAGAACCATCTACCACACTAATGGACCTCAAAAGAAAGCTGGGGTCGCAATCTTCATATCAGAAAAATTATGTTTTAAGCCAAATACCATATTAAGATGTAGAAGGATGCTATATTATACTGAAAGATTCTACCCAACAATAAGATCTAACAAGTGTAAATATCTGTCCCCCAACATGGGAACAGCCAATTATATAAACCAACTAATAACCAAAATAAAGAAACATATTGATAATAATATATAAATAGTAGGAGACGTCAACACTACACTCACAGCATTAGGCATATCATCTAAGCAGATCAACAAGATTGTTGAAGACACAGTGGAACTGAAGGACTTTGTAGATACATATAGAACATTCCATCCTAAAACAACAGAGTACTCAGTCTTCTCAAGGGCACATGGAACTTCCTACAGAATAGACCACAAACTGGATCACAATCAGGTCTAAACCAATCCCAAAAGATTGGGATTATTCCCTGCATATTTTCAGACCACATGCTCTGAAACTGGAACTCAATCACAAGAAAACATTTGGAAGGAATTTAAACACTTGGAAGTTAAAGAACATCTTGCTAAAGAATTATTAGGTCAACCAGAAATCAAAGAGCTTAAACAACTCATGGAAACTAATGAGTGAAAACACAGCACTCCAAAATCCATGGGTTACTGCAAAGGTGGTCCTAAGAGGGAAGTACATAGCCATCCAAGCCTTTCTCAAAAAATTAAGAATATTCCAAATGCACAAGCTAAACTTTTACCTAAAGGACCTGGAGAAAAACAGCAAATAAAGCCTAAACCAAGCAGGAACTAAGAAATAATAAAGATTAGAGCAGAAATCAATGAAACAGAAACTAGAAAAATAGTAGAACAGATCAATGAAACTAGAAGATGCTTCCATAAAAGAATTAAGAAGATTGGCAAGCCTTGGCCAGACTTATCCAAAAGAAAAGAGAAAGGACCCAAATTAATAAAATCATGAATGAAAGGGAAGAAATCACGACTGACAAGGAAATAGAAACAGTTATTAGAAATTATTACCAACAACTACATGTCAAAAAATTAAGCAATCTGGAAGAAATGGATGCCTTCCTGGAAACATAAACTACAAGACTGAAGCAGGAAAAAAATCAATCAACATAATATAGCATTTAATAAAAGAAAAGACAAGAATGATATGATCCTCTCAACTGATGCAGAAAAGCATTTGACAAAATACAGAATCCTTTCTTGATTAAAACTCTTCAAATGTAGGTGGGGTGCCTGGGTGGCTCAGGTGGTTAAGCAACTTCCTTCGGCTCAGGTCATGATCCCGGAGACCTGGGATCGAGTCCCACTTCCACTGAGCAGGAAGCCTGCTTCTCCCTCTCTCATTCCCCCTACTTGTGTTCCCTCTCTGGCTGTGTTTCTCTCTGTCAAATAAATAAAATCTTTAAAACAAAAAACTCTTCAAATGTAGGGATAGAAGGAACATAACTCAATATCATAAAAACCATCTATGAAAAGCCCACAGAAATTATCATTTTCAATGGCGAAAAACTGAGTTTTTCCCTTAATGTCAGGAATGTGATGGGGGTGCCCACTCTCACCACTGTGGTTCAACATAGTACTAGACGTCCTAGTCTCAGCAGACAACAAAAAGAAATAAAAGGCATTCAAATTGGCATAGAAGGAGTCAAACACGCTCAGATGACATGATACTTTATGTGTAAAACCCAAAGACTCCACCCGCAAATTACTGTAACTCATACAGCAATTCAGCAATGTGGTAGGATACAAAATCAATGTACAGAAATGAGCTGCGTTTCTATGCACTAAGAATGTAACTGAATAAAGAGAAATTAAGGGATTGATTCCATTTACAATAGCACCAAAAAACCCCAAAAGATAGCCAGGAATAAACTTAACCAAAGAGGTAAAGGATCTATACCCCATAAACTACAGAACATTTATGAAAGAAATTGAGGAAGACACAAACAGATTGAGAAACATTCTATACTCATGGATTGGATGACTAAACATTGTTAAAATATCTATGCTGCCCAGAGCAATCTATATTCTCAATGCTATCCATATCAAAGTACCATGGACGTTTTCCAAAGAACTGGAACAAACTAGCCTAAAATTTGTATGGGATCATAAAAGACCCTGAAATGCCAGGAGTATACTGAAAAAGAAAACAAAAGCTGGGAGCACCCATGGATCGGAAGAATAAACATTGTCGAAATGTCTATACTGCCCAGAGCAATCTACAATTTCAATGCCATTCCGATCAAAATTCCACCAACATTCTTCAAAACGTTGGAACAAACAATCCTAAAATTTATATGGAACCAAAAAAGATCCTGAATCGCTAAGGAATTGCTGAAGAAGAAAAGCAAAGCTGGGGCATCTCATTACCTGACTTCAGGCTTTATTACAAAGCTATGATTACCAAGACAGCATGGTACTGGCACAAAAACAGAGAAATAGACCAATGGAACAGAGCCCACATATGGACCCACAAATCTATGGTCAAATCATCTTTGACAAAGCAGGAAAAAATATCCAGTGGAGAAAGGACAGCCTCTTCAATAAAAGGTGCTGGGAAAATTGGACAGCTACGTATAGAAGAATGAAGCTAGACCATTCTCTTACACCACACACAAAGGCAAACTCGAAATGGATGAAAGACCTCAACATGAGGCAGGAATCCATCAAAATCCTGGAAGAGAACATAGGCAGTAACCTCTTTGACATCGGCCACAGCAACTTCTTTCAAGACACGTCTCCAAAGGCAAAGGAGACAAAAGCGAAAATGAACTTCTGGGACTTCATCA